>JAPQRN010000022.1:13797459-13823134 GCA_037367275.1 Coranthus polyacanthus | reverse complement strand
ACAGATGGATGGACTCTATCCCTCTCTCTCTCCTTGTCTCACACTCTTCTGTACACACACACACACACACACACACAACTTCAGACAGCTGTCTCCAACATTTGAGCTTCTACTGCCTTCACAGCTGTGCAAATTTCTCACGCCCAACATGTCCCACACACACACTCGAACACATGCACACACTCAATCAAGTTGGACACACTTGTTGGACAATGTATCATTTTGCATTTTAAGAATACTTTTCAGATAATATTTAGGTAACATTTTGGTGGAAGCCTGACAATTTTTGCTGTTTGATACTATGCAGATGTTCATGTATGAAAAGACTCTTTGTGTTGTTATGTTTGGCTGACCTCAGTGAAGTGCTTAACATAGTAGTAGAGAGAGCACTTTAGTGACATTTGGTGAGCTGAGAGCGGGAGCATCTTCTGCCTCTGAGGCAGGAGAGAGGGAGATGGGAGGGTGTGGGTGGCTGCATGGTAGAAGCTCACAAGGATTAATCCCACTCTGTGATCCTGCAGCTGGTATTTTTGGTTTGGAGGGTGGAGGAGAAGCCTGGGGCTGAGCCAGGGCAGGGCTGCTGCGGTAGAGGTTTTGGCTTTGTTGTACCCAGTAGCCCTGATATTAACCTCCGTTTACACCCACCACCACCTCTTTCTCCCTCCCACTTATCCATCATCTGTTTAGTGTCTTTAAATCACGTCTCTGTCTTCGTTTCGTGTGTTTCTGACTGGTAACAAAATGACTAGTTCTGCATGAAGTACATGTGTGTATGATGTGTTGAGTGACTATTTTATTTCTCTTTGTTCTTTTTATATATATATACATGTCATCTCTGTTTTTATATAACTGTACATAATGACTTTGGGAAGGGATTACAGCACTTCTGTGCTTGGTCAGCTTTTTATATGGGAAAGCTGTCACCCACATGCTCTTGTTTTAAGAGTCCTATTGTTCTTCGTTTCCTCTCTGTTTATGATGTACAGAAAGTGGCTCCACAACAGATCGTCAGTATGATTTTGGTCTGATTCCAAGAACTCTGAACCCAACCTTCAGTTTGTCTGAATCTGTCGTCAGTCTTGAATCTGTATGTTGCATTTTAAATGAATATGAATTTGTGAACAGCCAACCGTAGCGCCTGCCACAGATATCTTCGTCACCTGCTTTCATTTTGACAAATGTTATTTTTCTACCGTTACAGCAGTATAATATGAAATGGGCAGTTGTGTGACCACAGTGTATTTTCCCTTCTCTGCATGATTGTTTTCCGAGAAGTAATTTAGCCTGGTTTATATCATCGGTAAGAAGAGCAGAGAGAAACGAGAATCTAATTTTGATAGCATTTTTCAGAGGCCGCTGTGACCAGAAAATGTTCATCACCTCGTACTATCTTTCTATAAATGTTTTGCATTTAAACATTGCTTTTCGTTTTCTTATCCCACTTATTATCCATGTCTTTGTCTCTGTTCTTCCACTTAATTTCAAACACACTATATTTATGGTTAATTTAATGGATCGATTGTGCTTTTATGTGGTTTGTAGTTTTTCATTCCATCACCCGTAAGTCATTTCAAATCATTTTCATTATGTTGCAGCCACGCGAAAGTGAGGAAACGGGCCATTTTTTTCAAAAACAGCTTTCACTTTATGCCAATTTGACACGTTAATTTAACTTAATAAAAAATGAAGGCTTTTATTGTATGTTTAAAATATTTTTTACACTTTCACAAAAAGAGATTGTTTGGTTTGTGGACCTGTAAGCCATGTTTAAAAACAGATTGTGTATTTCTTTTTTTATTATTGATGACTCTTAATAAATCTGAACCCACTCAACATCTGTTTAGTCCTTTTTTGTCATTCTGTGTTATTTGCCGAAACCTATTTTAACACAAAGCAGAACCAGAATTGAACATGCAGACTGATGCTGTGCCGTGCATTTTTCTGTTTGAAGAGGTAAGCTGTCGAGTTATGTACCGAAGGCAACCAGAAGATGGCAGTGTACACTTAACAATATCATTGGCTCCGGCAGAAAGACATTAAGACAAGATGAGCAAAAAATGAGCGGCTTTTGATGTGTGAAGAGTCAGATGAAAGAGTCTTTATCTATTAATTAAGTTAGTTTTAGAGAATGATCTTTAAAAGTTACAGGTTTACTTGTGTGTTTCATGCTGATTGCTAAGAAATTAGTTTTTCACAGAAATACCTTTAAGCTGATTCATTTTCGTGTCTGATTATATTCCAGTTTAGTCTTTGTCATTTTCTGTTAATTTAGACCGACTACCCTCTGGCTGAACAGAACAAAGAGCTCCACAGTTATTCATTTTACTCAGATAACAGGATACACCCTCAGCGACAAATATAAAAGAGGTGCTTGCATAGAATTTAAGTGCAGGGACTCTTATCAAGGAAAAGGAGGCTCATGATGTCATGTCATGCTAGAAGCTAATACCATACCAATGACTCACCAGCACTGCTTTTAAGCAAAACAAAACCACAGCATGGTCTTTTCCTCCCTAATCCACTATTGTCTAAGACATTTAACCTCAGTTTAATGAGTATAGCTTAGTGCCGTCTCAGAAGACTGTTTTCAAGGAAGCCAGCAGAGCCACATCTCATCAGGGAGCTTCATTCACGCTGAGCACTTCAAGCGCCAAACCTCAAATTCTCATGTAAAACAGGGTATTGGCCTTAAGAGCAACAGCTGTGGGCTACTCAAATAGAGGATATCTGCTGGATCCACTGGATTAAAGCCTCCAAAACTTTATTAGAAAAGGTATTGTTTCAAGCAGATGAGGTCTTTACCAGTATAAGCAAAATGTTAGTGAATGAACAGTGTTCTGCTTTATACAATGTTGTGCCAAAAGGGCAAAGGAGGTAGACGGAAAAAGCTGCTTACACTGATTAATTGGTTCCGTATTGTTTTGCACAAAAGCTGCCCAAACCTCATGGGTTTATATGAAATCGGAAACATAATTGCGTGTAGTCATCACAAAACGAATACATACAACCTTAAATCAAGCAAACGAGCAAGTAAGATAAACTTTATTTGTACAGTGCATTTCATTCCAGGAGCAAGCACAATGTTCTGCCCAAGTTACAGCCAAAAGCCACAAACAACATACGCAAACATTAAAATGCCCCGTTGAAATATATCTTTAGTGAGTCTCTGATCACAGTTGAGTGATCCAACATAAAAATACAATAAACTCAAAATGATATTACAAAAACCTAATTGTCGACAATATGTTCTATTTTGTGATTCAGGGCAGAGAAATGTCTGATTTAAATGTCCATGTCTATTTCTTTCTTTCAAAATATTCTAATCAATGGTCTAAGAAACCAAATGTACCAAACATTCAATACTTTCAGCTTTCTTTACCTATTGATATTGGTGAAAAGTGAGTAAAAGGTCACAAAAAACAATCTGTTGAATTTTACCGACACCTTGGACTATAACTGTGGTGTGGCGTGTTATAATACATAATTGTGACTTTTAATACACTGGCCCATTAATGGATTACTTCCATTCATTTAATGAAAATAATAACTTGTAGTCCACGGTTCACATGCGGATATGCTTCTTATGGAAAACTAGGGGGGTTTATAGCCAGGATAGTGTACTGCTGCTGCTGGACTCATTAGATCATGCACACGCACACACATCCAGGCCAAACACAACGAGGAAGGAAAGCTTCCTCTGTTTTTTCCACATAACTGTCAGTCAATGAGTCCCGGGCAGAGGAAGTGGGACAGATGATGATCCCACTGAGACGGAATGAAATAAAAGGATGAATAATGAAGATGTCAAGTGCACGTGTTCAATAAGGACTGAATAACCTGGAGAGATTTGAAAGAATACGCTGATCTGAGAGAAACGTCTCCGGAGACGGCGTGCGTGTGATACCTTAAAGCAGATACAACTTCTGTAGTAGTGAGTCTTGTCTGTAGGTGGAGTGTATTTGCATTTTACACCACTGCTCATGCAATCAAATGAGCTGTGTGTTTACCATGATGTACTCTCTGTAACTAGTTGGCTGCCTATCAATGTGTGTTTTGAGTTAGCTCTCCGCTCCACTGGTGCTCGTCCAACATGGTGGAGGTTCTCAGTGGGGATAGACCCCCAGCCCGCTGTGCTCTTCCTCTCTGCATCCTGTTCACATTGTGTCACGACATGTTCAGACAGCACCCCCACATGCTCCCCCCACAATGGACCCCACCTCCACCTGCAAACTGACCCAGCTGACTGCTCTCTTCCTCCCGCCCAGACACTCCCTGGCCTTCCTGTTTTTAATCTCTCAAAGGGATCACATATAAACAAACAGTACTTCCTTACACATATCCGCCTGATGCATTAATAATAACATAACTAGCTGGGTCTATCCCCTGTTTGGTGAAGATTACTTTTAAGCCCGAGGAGCTCTAATCAGAAAGGAGTTGTATGAGTCACAGAGCCTTTGTACGAGATGGAAAAGAGGGAAAGAGGATCCAGCCTAGTTCTATTAGCTGTTTAAATTGTTTCCCTGATAGACTGAGAGGCAGCAAGTGGCTGCAGGTCAGTGGGTGTCCTCCGCCTCATTTCCTGCCCAGCGGCTTGTAGAATCCAGCACCAAGCGATGAATGATACACTGACTCACTCACAGAGCCACCTTCCTTTCTCTCTTCCTCTTCATGCCTCTCTCTCTTCCCTCTTACCAGCTAATCCACTGTGATAAGGGCAAGCTCCCCTCTCCATGTGGCCTCTTTGGCCCGCGGAGAGTAAAGACCCCTGAAATCACTCTGGCACAGCTCCACTGCCTTGCCAAACATCAGTGAACATCAGCAGTATGAATCTGTGAAAACACTTCAGTGTGGAGAGATGGAGGGGAGAGAGAAAGAAGGATAGAGGGGGAGAGATGGATTTAAACGCACACCTGCAGCCAGACCAAAGTTACACACACACATATATTATGGCCATTTCAGTGGTGAAACACGCATTCAGATCCTAGCAACACCAAACTGTGAAAATACTCTACTATAAGTATTTATAAGTATGTTTTTGCTTTCAAAACCGTAGTCAAGTACCATAGAAAACTAAGTGCGCAGTAAAATGGTCCTTGTCAACGTTTTACTATTATATCTAATATCTTTGGATTCGCATTGCTGCTGCATTAATATATATGTTGTATTTTACTGCTGTAGATGTTTAAATTTCAACTCATTTGAACTACTTTATATACCGTTGGGTAGATTCATCTCATATGTTTATGAACCAAAAATATGTCTCATATCAACATTTCTACCTATTTTGGCCTTTCCTCAATAGAAAGGATTTGGGGTAGATAGACCCATGTCTAGAATTGTTGGTCACACAATTCTAGATATAGAATAGATATATGTGGTTCGTTTGTGGTTCAAAAACGTTGCGATTATACATATCTGTGGTTTGCATACAATGGCAACATTTTTTTTCCTAATGACTGGGTTGAGTAAAGTACAAGTACCTCAAATTTATACTTAATGTAACGTAAGTACTTCCCACCACTGGTCACTATACAAACAGAAAAGCGCCCCGCGGGTTATCTATGTTTTTTTGTTTTTTTTTTATATTGCTTATATCTGATTTGTAAAAGAAAATTCATCACAACTCCTGTATCCAGCACCAACTTCCAACCAGTTAGAAGAGCACAAAGAAAACACAAACACTTCAACTGTTTTCAGGCCTTTTAAGTGAGGCGGCTGATTGCTTCTGTCTGTTTTTACAGTGAACACAAAGACTGCAGTTGTTACTGTAGTTAACATCTTTCTATGATCACACCTGAGGACAGTGCTTGAGGTGTTAATTATCTTTCATTGTGTCCATAAATACCTCATAATCACACTGTAATCGTTTGTATTAAATTGAACACTTTAGGGTGTTAGCATACTGTACTAGACTGTGTGTTTGTGAGCGTATGTGTGCTTGGTGCTTGAGTGGGACTTCGTGTCTGATCTGATTGATGGAGGTAGTAGTGGAGGCAGTAGTGGAGGCAACGCTCCCCTGATTGCAGCTACAGGCAGCACTAGGCTTCTCATTAACCTATGATAATGCACCTGTCACCCCGATACGAAAGCCTCGCAGCACATTTGTTGCGGATGGCTGTTCTCGCTTCTTCTTCGCCCCCCCCCCCCATTTTTTTTTTTTTCTTCGCTCAACTTCCCTCTCTGCCCCATCTATCTCCTTCTGTCTCCCTTTTCTCTCTCAATTTCTCCCGCGCTCATGTAGTTTAACACAGAAACAAACAGAATCCAAATGTAAGCTCTGCCATTTGGAGAGTCCTGCTGAAACTGTGCCAAAGCTGACCACAGCAGATGGAGGTCTGTGTATGTGCGTTTTCACCCCTCCTCTGCTGAATGCGGCAGCAGCTACGGTATTTAATAGGATCTGTGTTCTTTAACCCAGTGGTACCAGGGCTGATACGGGATCAGCTGTTCCCGCTTTTGAGGCTGTGTTTGTGTATGGACTACAAATGTGGTGGCCTCTCCAAAATGGCTAACAGTATGTGCTATCACACAACATAAGCCCTCTGAGTCGAATCATTTGCTGGCTGACAGAAATGTAATCTCTACTTCTGATCAGTGGTTCATTTTATCCCCTAATAAAAAAAACTGTTTCAGCTTTGTTTCAACTTGAACATCAGTAGTCGATGTCCTAACATAATGTCTTTCTAGAAGTCATTTTCTTCTCTGCTCTACCTCCTTCACCAGATGTCTCGCTTATTCCCCAAAGCCAGCTCCAGTCAGATTCTTTGCTCTCCAGAGGGCCTGTTTGTGTGATTTATTTATCCTATCTGTGCATTCGGTGCCAGGAACACACCCTGAGAGCTCACAGGACTATGGGAACACCGCCTCAAGCCGCTGGAGAGCGTCGAGAAAGGGAGAGGACTTACAGGACAGATACTAAATCAGTACGGACCTAAATATGTTTTGTCAGAGCTGCTACACGTTTCTTTGGTAGATGCAGAGGGAGAGGCTCGGAGCCCGTGAGTGTTTTGAGGGTGTTTAGGTTTGGGGTTTGGGGGAGTGAAGCCTCAGTGACTCCCATTAGTCACTCTGTCAGATGTTAGAGAGATAGAGGAGTCTATGCTGGTCCTATTTCATGCAGAGCAGCCTTTGGAATTCAGATTTCCCAATATTGGCAGGACCTGATCATGATTAAAGAATGAGCATGTGTGGTGTTGGGAATGTCTCTGGCATGACGCTTCGCTTCCAACCTCTAATCTCCTCTGTTTCATCTTATGCCATGCAAATTTCTCCAAGGACAATCAAATATTACTGTTATGATGTGTTTCAACAATAGCCAAAATTGGTTTGCGTAGGATAGCAGCTGCTCTCATTAAGGAAGGGAACAGGGAAAATACATAAGTGGAACATCCCTGTGTAGGGTCAGACCTTCCTGTTATCAACCATCCAGCTTCCCGTTGAGGCCCTGTGTCATCGGACATATGTGACCGACAAACATATGACACCTCTTTGTCCCTGTGAGTTCATCCTCCAGGAGAAAACCTGTGCTGCGACTTTGAAGGCAAACATCCTGCCATCCTTTTGCTTTTCCACCAGGCACACGTCACAAAAATATTTAAAAAAATTGTCAACAAATCTGAAAAGATAAAAGCACTCTTGTCAGTATCTCAGAAATTACTGATACCATTTTCAAGAAAGCAAGTTTTAGTGTCACCGTGAAGAATGTTTGTATGTAATTTGTCCGTATTATCTAGTAAGCTGCCATTTGAAAAAGACAGGCTTTCGGCGTGAGTGCCCATTTATTTCCACTGCGCACTGAGTGAGGCTGAAATGTTGAAAACATACCTCTCCTCATGTGGAGAGGGCAAAGCGAGTATCTTCAACATGGCAGCCTGCTGTGTTTGCACATGTAAAGACAGAGTGCTGGACATAATGGAGCCAGTAAACAACAGAAGCTTCCCCTAATACACACTTTCTTAAGGAGTTTTAAGAAAAAAACAGTAATGGCAAATTTATGCATCAGCGTAATCAAAACGAGAGGAAGGAGGTAGGGAGCCGAGCGGATGGCCTTCAGTGGAATATTCTCAGATGCTGATTACGAAGCCATGTTAATGAGATTCATTGACAGTCTAATACGGAGAACAGCATGCCCCCCGCTGTGGCTGTCTGTGCCGTCCCTTTCTCACAGTCCCCGTCCTCATATTTTTTCCTACAGCCTCCCCTCATCTTTCTTTTTTACCTCTCACTCGCAGAGGGAACTACGTTTAAAATGGACTGAGACAGCAGGGAATCTGGCCTCATCTACCACCAAATGTAATTATCACAGTCATGAAGTCGTATCTTTAACATCAGAGCCCTCCTGTCTCTTCTTTCTGAAGAGCTTTAAGCAGAAGGAGCAGCCCGCCAAGACAGGCGTGCACACACACAAACACAAAACACCTTGGGATTTGGGTTGGTGGTGCCATGTGGCAGGCAGGCAGCTGGGCCACATTAACAGAAGTAATGACAAATGGGCCGCTGCTGTTGGTTTTTCGCCTATAAGCAGTGCATCACAGCCTGTCAGGGAGCTGTCACTCAACAGAGCACTCCAGGATGAGTGTGTAGGGCAGACCGGGAATGAAAACAACACTTTTTTTTTTTTAGCATCAGTAACTCAGTGGTTGTTGGTGCTCGATCTCTCAAACTTTGACACATGGTACCTATATTTGTCTACTACAAATAAAACACTTGGATGTCACTACGCCTTCGCAGATTATGTGGGTTAAGGTCAAATATGATTACAGCTGTACCACTAATGGGATAGATGTAACAATGCTAAAATAAGGTCCACATTATCCAAATTATGCAAGAATGACAAGAATTTGAAGAATAAAGACAAAAACAGCTTTGAATGAAGTGAACAACTGAACAGTTCAGTGGTTAGTGTTTAGTGGCTGCCAGCAGTGAAGTTTGCAGATTGCAACCACCTGATCACGCCCCTGATCTTACCTTATGGTGGCTGAAAAAAACACCAAAGGACCTTGGTAGAGCCAGTGTTTAGTTCATCTGTTCTGGGTTTTTAAGTAAAGCGATAATAACTCAAGGTGATGGTAATACACCCTAACATTGTGAAAAAGGAGAAGAGGAAGTCAAAAGTTGAACCTTCAAAGTGACAAAAACAATTTCTCCTAAAACTTTAAATTTGCGTGTGTGTTTGTGTAGATGTGTGCGTCTGTGTGAGGACTGTATTCCTGAATGTGTATGTGTTATATATGGGGTTCAATGGAGATGGCTGCCCCTTGAATGAACTGTTACAACCATAGACATATGTATATATAGATGCCGCATCGGCCGCTTCAGTCCATTGCCGTCATACATCAACACGGCCGCTATTTCGGGCCGATCGAGACTGGCCTGTAAACACATACAAGCAATGGGGAAGCTGTGGTTTTTCTGTGTAAAAAGCACTATAACATTTACATTTCTCACACGATTTCAATTATAATCATTCTTATATTCAGGTTTATGATCTAAAAAAGGGATTCCCAACCCCAGACCGGTACCGGGCCATGGGCGGGGCTGAACTGGGCCGCGAAAACCCATTGGCAAAGAAAAATGACCACCTTGACTCAAAACAGGCTCAGGGCTTGCATTGAGAGTGAGTTAGTTAATATTTCTCTTTGTGTGTTTTGTACAGCGTTTTAAGGTTGAATTTTGCTTTTACAACAACATGCCATTAGCAGTAGGTCTGTAGCTCTCCCCGGTCTCCCCTATGTATGTTTATATGTGCTGCCCACCAGCCAGATTCTTAAAGTTTAGTAGAAAGCTGTGCAGGGAAAGTAAGGGGCCCAGATGTTTTAGCTCAGTAAGCTTAAGGATGAGTTCATGGGGAGAACATCTGAGGCTTTCAGCTCTGTTGACCCCAGAAAAACTCTTAATCTAGCCAGTTTGAGGACATATGTGTGCAGATAGTTTTTTATAAGAAAAAGAGCTGAGATGCAACTATTGTGCAAGTATTTTTGCTCAGATAAACCGTGACCTAATTACATTTTTTGGCACGAGAGAACTAAAAACAAAGACAGCAGGGTAAAACATTGGCCAGATGCAGAAACAGAAACAAATGTGTTGAAGTGCCTTTGGGTGTATATAAAGAGAAAGTGAGTGACTGTGTGTGTGTGTGTGGAAGAGGGAGATAAAGAGGGAGTCTGAGGGGGAACTGAGAAAGTTTGAAGGAAATAGTTGCGACCAGCAGGAAGAGAGGCTGAAGGTGTTTGCAGTCAGCCTAAGTGGCCTCTATTAAGAAGAAGTGTGTCTGTATGTACTGGTGATTCGGTCTAAAAACAGGTCAACTCCGCACTAATAGCCTCCCCCAGGACACACACTTCCTTAGCCATGTTAGATTAGTGACTGCAGCCTCAGAGTCGTGACAAAAAGGCAGAGGCCAACAGAGGTCAGGTGGAGGGATGGCTCCCGGGGCGATGTGTTTGCAGTCTGGTCACAACAGTAAACTAACCCCGACCAGCACAGGAAAAATAGAAAAAACACCCAACCACAAGCAAACACTGGGGAAAAATCCCCCACATGTCAGTGTGTATATTGCTCCTGCTCACAATGAACTGATAGACATTCTTGTGAAATTGCTTTGTAATCTATTACCTATTTAGTTACACAAAACTAAACTGGAATAAACGTATTTCAATGTCCAGGATTTTTTTTCTATGCAGTATAGTTCCATGGTTGTCAATGCTGTATCATCCAAAAAATAGGTCCCGACATATCAAGCGATCTTTAACGTTCACGCTGCTATGTGACTCATACCTTTTTGCGGTAGAGTATTTATATGTCTTCTGGGTCTTCAGGCCCAGATGGCTTCTCAGACTGACCATGCAGGAGGGCAACAGCATGAGCTCATCTCTGAGGTAGTGAAACACCTTGTCCTTTACAGTTTAAAGGCTGTCTAGTCACAAGTCCAATCTTCCCACAGTCCAGCCAATCTTTGCACCAGTGGACAAAGGGGTCATGTGAGACCTGTTAAGCCTTTTATGAGTCTATACCAAAAAGACAGGGGGTGAGTGGGACAGAGGAACACTGTCTTTTATGGACCATTTGGGATAGTGTGCTTCCATCCCAAGGCTCTTAAAGGTATAGTCAGCATGGAGACTCTCATAGCCTCAGGATGGGACATGGTGCACCTGGTCTCTGGCTGGAGGAGAAAGTTTAACCCCTTCTTTCCTCAGCCCTGTTTTCCCCTTTTGTCATCATTTGATCTCACTGATTAACTTGACTCTTATGGCCAAAGGATCAGTATGTAAGACAGAAATGCAAAAAAAAGACTAAAAGACAAAACGTAGATTTGACTAAGTGCAATGGAAACAGATTTAGCAAGTAATTGTGTCAGCATGCGTGGGCCAATAAGGAGACTAAAGCATTCACTGAATTAACACGCAGTAACGCAGATATGTCATATTAGATGGAAACAGCAACGAACTGCCATGTATGAAGAGTTGCAGAAACAAATGTTAGTCAAAGGCTTAGACAAACTGTGGAAGAGTTTCAAACAATGATATACAATCCAGACCAGCGGTTCAGTTCAGGAGACAAAAGCTCATGCCAGCTTCAGGTTTTTGACAGAATACCTCTTACCTTATCGGCTCCACAATCAACAGCTCAGGTAGTGTGTTAATGTGTGACATACTACGTCTCACTGGCAAAATTTTAAACTATGATGACAATGATAATGATGAAGAACGAGCTCTTAATATTCGCATAGCAGTAGTGGATGGAAACATGCATAAATTTGCATTTTCTTTTGCTGATTTTGTGAATATTCTGTTAAGATTTGTGATACATTTGGATGGAAATCCCCCTTTTGAAGAAGGATTTTTGCTGAAAAAACGACCCAAGTCCTCTACATAGAAATCTGTGTACAGGTTATTCTTTTGGATGTAGCAATAGGCAAACAAGACAAGTCATTAGCGTAGAACTGACGTCAACAAACGGCCAGCTCCGTTTGTTGACATTAGCAGACTTCAAGACAAACTTCACATAAGCACACAAGCACGTGCGAATCTAACATACTGAACCTTTAACTCTCACTTCACCCACAGGCTCCAGTCTTGCCTGGACTTTGTGGTTTCATTTTGTTGAGACTGGAAAATAATGAAACACCACAGAGAATCTGACCCTTTGCCTTAATAGTTGTGTTAGTTCTTCTAGAGGCAGCAAAATTCAGTGAATGCAAGCAGTATATATAAAGTAGACTGTACCCACTTGAGGTTAGCTTGTGGTTCTGTTTGGTTTTTTCTCAACAGGCAGCTGCAGGCATAAGTGAACTCACTTGACTTTTACTGACCTTCCCCGTCTGCGCTGACAAGCCTTTATGACACAGATGTGCACCCACAAAAAGCGAAACCCTGCATCACTGGGAAGAATATCAGTCCCATAAACCAGGATGTTAATAACTCTACTGCAAGGAATAAATGGTGGGCTTGCAGAGGATGCACAGCTAATTGAATTTTACTTTGCTTAAATTTAACTTGCAGTTTCTCCAGCCTGTATTCCTGTATTCACCCATCCAGAAAGCAGAGAAGTTTACAGCCAGCAAGAGAGAATTTGTCGCTAGATTGGTTTTGTCATTTTGATTCATGAGGGGCCTGCTAGTGAGTGTGTTATTGTGAAATCCTGCACCCTTTCTCCTTCTGCACCATGCTCCCCTCCTGGTGTTATTAACTTAGCAACTTAGACGTGCTTGTAAGAGATGAGTAGTCACAGGGGGGAACCGGAAAAATGATAAATTGTTAGAGCAAAGTTTCTTTTTTCTCACTTCCTAAACCTAGCTGCTGATTGAAATCTCGCTGTCTTCACTTATTGTATTCTCTGCTCTTAGACAAAGGTGGGTGGATAAAGAGCAAAGCACAAGGGAAGAGGGAAAAAAGAGTGTGAGGAAGAAGGTACAAAGGAGAGCACTGAAAAGGCTTGATTTGGCATGCAGTGGATGACACCAGTAAGCAGCCCAAATGTGGATTTAACAGCCTCTTTTTCACCTCTTGCCTCCTCTGATGTTAGATCATCAGCTGCCAGGTTTCCTCTTACCCAGCCCAGAGAGCGATGAAAACCGTATTCACAAAAAAATAAAAAATTAAGTCAAATTTAAAATCTCTCTGATAGTATTGCTCATTTTATTGCCTGGCAGAACCCTGGGAAATTCGGGATGACTGTCGAAATTTGTTTTTGCTATCTAGTATGTTGCTGGAGCCTGTTGTAATCAAATTAAACTAACACATGGAAAATATTCACTTTCTTGTTAAAAATAATATAGGAACCATGGAGTCTTGTCTCGCTACAAGGTTGCCAGGCAACAGCTGGAAGTCACTGGGCAAGAAACAGTCCAAACCGTTGTTTTTACACAGTATTTTTAAATGGAGTAACACAAGACATAACACGTTAATAAGTGATTTTGCTTCCTGAATTTTGCTACCTTTGGAAAGAGGTAAGCAAGTTAACTGGCTGCGAGTAGAAGCGTAATCTTTTCGTCTAACTCGCTGCCAGAAAGAAAATAAGTCAATTTCCAAAAATATTTCAAAATAAATTTCCATGTATGTTTGGTCTTCTGTGTCTCGTTTATATTTTCCCTTTCTTTTTTCTCTTCTTCCCATTCTGCTCCTCTGCAGTCTGGCGGCTTCTTGGCCTGTGGACATGAGAGTGAATGTGACAGGGCGGGACGGCGGCTGTCCCCAGTGGGACATGGTGCCCTTCTGCCTCAGCAGTGAGCGAGAGTCGACCAAATGAAAGCTTCAGCCCAAACTCATCATGACAGAGAGAATGGAGCCTTAGCTCAACCCTGATGGCGACTGGACGCTCACTGTGATTGGAAGCCACGTTTACATCCAACGCTGCGCCCATGTGATCTGAAAAAGAGCCTCGAGGACCATAAATACATTGGTAACTAAATCCATTTAAAAAGCACATTATGTAAAATGGCTTTGACACTGCAGCACTCTCAACAGGTGCCATGGATCTGGCCGAAAGCCCACTGCCCAATAGTCTGTGGTGAGGAGACAGAAGATGGCAGCGGCAAAGCCATCGAGCGTCATTATAAATCACTCACAGAGGAGTTTTACTGGCTGGCCTGCTTTAGTGCATATGCAGACGTGCTGGTAAACCTCCGAAGACTGGCCTGTGATTGGAGAAAAAAAATGATGGGCCTCTTAGTTAATGGGGAAAGCAACCGGCGAAGGAAGCTTTTTTTTTTTTTTTTTGTAGCTCATCTGGCTTAGATTAGTGTGCGCGTGCACTCCACTGTCACAGAGAGAGCAGAGTGGAGATAGAGGCATTAAGAGATGAAGAGAGCAAAGAGAGAGGAGGGAGGGGACCGGGGGAGGGAGGCGAAGAGGAGGGAAGGGGGTGAGTAAAAAAAAACAATAATATAGACAGAGAGTGGCAAGGAAGGAGAAGAAGCATTTGCAGAGGGTTTTAGGATTTGTGATGAGCTCTGGCACTGTCACCCAGAGTGCTTAGCACAAGTCAGAGGCATAAACCCTTTAGATAGGCCTTGTGTAACAATGGAGGGGGAAAAAGCTCTTAAGACAAGACCATGAATGAAGGCATGAAGGGAGAGCGTCTGGGTGCCAGGAATAGAGCCAAACACGACTGCTTGCCCCTGGCACGTCCTTGCCTGTTACATAGAGAGCACATGCCTGGCACAGGAGGACAACTTTCACCCTCCTCACCTTCAGAACATGCTTCTGCTTCAACGAACACCCCTCCTTTTCCACTTGTGCACTCAGTGTGACACTGGCAGTCACTTCAAAGGGTGTGTGTCCACATCACTTACTGCTTCAACCAATCAAGTTCCTTCATGAAAAACTACGTATCTCTTCGATGTAACCTCCACATAAATCGTCCTAAATCTTTCCCTCTTGCCTTCTTTCTATTCACTTTTCTTTCACATGCCGTAT
This sequence comes from Coranthus polyacanthus, assembly GCA_037367275.1. Classification (NCBI taxonomy): domain Eukaryota; kingdom Metazoa; phylum Chordata; class Actinopteri; order Kurtiformes; family Apogonidae; genus Coranthus; species Coranthus polyacanthus. The sequence goes on along the minus strand of JAPQRN010000022.1, from coordinate 13,808,219 downwards.
CCTCTGGCATCTAGCAATTGGAAGTCGGACATTATAACTAAATCTTGCTCAACATTGGGATTTTTAGCAGAATTCCTTATCATTACATGTGACTTGAAGGCAATGAAAACTGGGTTTTTGTGTGTACATGTGTCCAATTGTATTAACATGGAAATAAATGTACTCCTAAGGCTTTTTCTTGTGCTGCAGTGATTAGTTGATCAATCGATTAGTTGCAGTTACTTGAATGATAGATGATAGATTGTTTAAGTTATTTTTCAAGCAAAAATGCCAAAATTTTGCAGGTTGAAGCTTCGTTATATTGCTATAGAACGAAGCTTTTATATATATGTATATATGTATATATGTATATATATACATATATATACATATATATACATTTTAAATATATTGAAAATAATGAATGTTTACTTACCTCCAATCTACAAACTAATCATTTTCAATGTCAGCAACAGAACATTATGATGCATTTCTCTGTGGCCCAGTCTCCGTGTTTGTCTTGTAATGTCTTCTATATCGTTTTCGTCTTATTATATTTGTCGCACATGATACCCATTTTTCATACATTCTATCCTTCTGCTTCGCCAAACACCCGCTTCTTTTCTGCTTATGCACTCAGTGTGGCCATCGCTTACTGCTGGTTAATGTTGTTTACATTGATTACCACATTACCTGCAAATGGAAAACTAATTGAAACGAGCATGTTGAAATAGTTGCCCATTTGACTGTTGGCACTCGCATGTCTGTGTTTTTGCCCTGCAATCTGTCAGTGACTTTTTCCTTTTCCGCATCTGTAAAATACTCTTGAGGTTGAAGAGGTTTTTATAAATGGCAATTCTGTCTCGTGTATTTTGTGTCTATATGTATGAAAGTTAATCCAGGCTTTTAGACAGTGAGCTGACTGGAGGGATTTGGAGTGTTATGAGCCTGTCAGTCTGTTTCAGCTTGTTGTGTAGCCTTCGTGCAGACATGCTTTCTAGGTCAGGCCTAATTGATGACCTGTTCTAATAACACCAAGTGGCATGTGTGTGTGTGTCTGTGTGTGTGTGTGTCTGTGTGTGTGTGTGTCTGTGTGTGTGTGTCTGTGTGTGTGTCTGTGTGTGTGTCTGTGTGTTTGCATGTCCTGGATTTTGCTGTCTCACTGTCCCCGGGCACAGCTGAGACTCCACCCCTCCCCAAAAAAACACCCTTCGACCCTTGTCTCCGTCTCCTCCCTCTCCTGCTGTTTAGGGATATCAGTAGGACACGCTGGGTGGGATGAGAGTGTGTGTGTGTGTGTGTGTGTGTGTGTGTGTGTGTGTGTGTGTGTGTACTGTATATGTGTGTATGGGAACGTCCTGCTGTCACTGCAGGCTCCCACACATACCCTCATCTATTTTGTCTCTACATGGGGTCTCTTCCTCCCACTCAGACCGAAGTGGGGGATGTTAAGGGTCATAGTCCGGACTAATAAAATCACCTCTAATGTTCAGAAACTACAAAGCAGCGTCGACTCAGAGCCACGTTTTAGAGCAAAAACCACTCACGCATAAATCGAGAAAAGGTAAAACTGTGTAGATGAAGTCATTTATGCTTTCATCTGCCTTCAGAGTGGAAAATGAACTGGTCTTCCTTTGCTATATTTTTTAAAAGAAATCCTCCTAATAATATAAAAATATCAAAGTATTAGAGGTTCAATATGTAAGGTTTGCTCATGCTTCTGTGCTTTTGTCAAGTTCGTGTGGGAGTCTATGTTCTGCTGGGAGTTGATTATTTGTTAATGTTAGCTGCCTCCATTTCTAAGTTAATGACTATCTTGTTTGTCTACATCCATGATAAAAGGTCTAAGGACTAATGCCAGCTTTCCATGAAAATCCTTATGCTCCTGAGTGCCTCGACGCCTCTCTTCTGTTCCTCTACAGCAGCAGTAATCTTTTAGGTCCCTTGAATCTTTATCAGTCATTCAGGTGTAGTATCGTCACTTACAACCAAACAAAGTGAAGCTGCGTATAGTATGAGCTAATGTTCTGCTTTCTAATCTAAACAAAAACTGTCCCCCTGTGGTAACGTATCACTGCAGTATTGTAATTCTGTTCCTTGACATTTCTGTTGTGGCATTTTCCTCTTCTTTCAATTTCATTTCACTCTGCTTTATTTGATTTCCCGTCTCTCTTTGTTCTGTTTAAATGTTCTAATACTTTTCTTTGCTTACTTTGCATCCCCTCTGTGTTTGAAAGGTGCTGTAAAAATAAACCCTGCCTTGACTCTGCTTTTCTCATAAGGTCATTCATCTAGCGGAAAGTGAGAGTCTTTGAAGACCGCTTTAGGGACAGGCCCTTGTCATTACAGAGGAATTCTCCTATCATGGGGAAAATGACTCTGAATGATGTCAAGCATCACCTCACAAACGTTTTTTTTCATCAGGAAGAAACTCAGCTTTTCCAGCCCTGTTCTCTGGTGGAAGATATTATGGTTCCTTCACACAATGAGCAAACTTCCTTGTTAATCTTGCAGGAGGGACTTTGAGCCAGTGAATGCATGCATGCTGACTTTGGAAGTAAAAGCTGTGTTACCTTGAAAGCAGAAAGCCAGTAAGATTTTTCTCTCTGGAGCAAATCACTCCTGCTGCACGGCCTCCTAATCCCTCGTGGAGCTGCTGTGTTCAACACACACTCCAATAACCCACCGCTTCTGTTTTCTGACACACGCCTCAGCTTTATCTGTGCTTCCTGTCTTTCATTTGATTCGCATCCACCAGCTGGAGCTGGAAAGACCCCCCTCCTATTTTTTCCATCCATCTTCTATCCCAGAACCGTCGCTGCTCCCAGAGGAGATGTCAGTGCAAAGAGAAATCATGTCCGTGTTCACAAAACTTCAGCACTCTGACAGGCTCAAGCCCAGAGCAACAAGAACAATATGTGTGTGCGCGTGAGAGAGAGAGAGTGAAAGGACTGAAGTATGGGTGAAATTATTTGTTTGTTTATATGACTGTGTTCATACAGTATGTACTACCAAATGTGATCCTTTCAAAATTCCCCCGCCATTGACTAACATGTGACAGCCGGAGGACAATAAATCTCTGGCTCCTTGTTAAGACAATGTTTTGGACTTGGACTCAGACTCACATTTGTCTGGGGAATGTGAATGTGATAGCTTGTAATTCCCCACATCTGCTTTCCTCATAAGTGTCCACATCTTTATATGGTCAAAGTATTCTGTGGCCGCTGTTATTTGGCGTGCAATCATCGAATCATGACCATATCTCCATTCTGACCTGTGGGGTGTAGCCTATTCACACAGGGAACACTGAAGTGTGTTGTGCACACTCTACATTTCTAAAACACACGTCCTCATGATGTTTGCATGCATAGCTACAAATGAACATTATCATCCATATTGCTGCTGGAGCACACTTGATGTGCACATTGTTTCCCCCTCTGTGAGAATCATGCTACTATGTCTGAGCAGACTGACGGGGCCAAGTCCTGCTTGGCTCGCTCGCTGAACTCTGTTGTCATGGTGACAGAGACGTTGTGGCAGTTGGAGTGCATCTCCTTCGGAAATAAGACAGAGCATTATGCATCAACTCGTGCTGCCTCTTTACTATTAATGGATATAAATATTTATACGGTTTGGTAGATATTTTCACGGTGGAGGAGAGCAGTGTCCTGTGGTGAGCAGAGACATGAGCTGATGAAGTGGTCTCTGTCAGGCATTTGTGACTGAGTGCTCATATATGGACGCGTCTCTCACCAACCTTTACATCTCGTATGAGAATAATAATGTTGGATTTCAATATAACACAGAAACGAGGCTTCATCTTGTTTAAATTGCTCTCACCTCACCTCCAGTGATGATCCACATTTGCACCTTTAATCTTTTTCCAGAGCTGCAATAATCCAGTGTGTTCCCAGTGCGCTTTGATACTGTTGCTGTTAGAATCAATTAAATGGTTAGTAAACCAAAAAGAAATTCTCCAGCAACAATTTTGATCTCTGTCTCTGAGATTATCTAGACATTTTATGAAGCAAAAATGCAAAATAGTCCAATGTTTAAAGTTGAAAATGTGAGGATTCTCTGCTACTTGAGTGCTTTTTATCATTTTAGAATGAATGTATTTGGCGTTAAGGGTTTAACATCTGTCTAATCAAGCATGTGGAAATGATTTCTTCAGAAAGTCGTGATTTCTCCATTGTTATGTATGAACTGATTCATGAAAGTATTATGAAAGTAATCAGTTCAGACAAACAGCACGTTTTGTTATGTTTACACTGTTCCATGATTTCAATTACAAACAGCAATAACAACACGTTTATTAATATATTTATCGATGGGAAAAAAAATGGGATTTTGCTCACGCTGCAACAGGACACCAAACAAATTCATTTGGTAGTGTTGGGTGCATTAAAGCGCCTTTATAGAGTGTGGATACAGTGCTCGTGCCACAGACCAAACAAAAACTACATGGATATGTGGAAGAAGAGCAGGATGCAGCCTCACATTAAATAGCTGCATTTACTTTTCCTTTTCCTTTATGTAGTTTCTCATAAATGGTACTCACCGGCTACAAGGTCACTGTGTCGTTTCAAAGTGACGTTTGAGATCTATATTTCATTGGCTTCTCAGTGGCCTGCATTTCACGGTCTTTGCTTTGCCCCACTATTTCTCTCTCCAGCTTTGTTCTGTAACACACACATCCTCTTTTGTCTCTGTTCTTTCTCTTAAGATTTCTCTCGAATCTGAAACATTATTTCTTCTAAAAGTGTAGGATCGAGGCTATTCCCCGAGGGCTTTCCACAGTGGGTTCAGCTTTATAGCAGATTAAATCATAAGAGTCTGTGGAATCTACAGGGAGCGAAGGAAAATCATCCCTTTTATATTTCATTTGCATGCTTTCCTCATCTTTTCTCCAGGCCTTTTGGTTAGCGTGACCCACCTCCCATGGCTGTCTCACAATCTATCCTCCCCATAATGACTAATTTAAATGGCTTTGATAATCCGTTAGTACTATGAATTAAATAGCCATTAGAAGAGGGTTCACAGGGAGCGAGGTGAATGGAAAATGTGCTATTTTATGTTTCATTACATAGGCTTATTTAAGCTTTTAACAGTAGTTTTATTTCCCCTACTTTATAGTGGCGAGTTTGCATGAAATATATCTTTGGTTTGCGTTGTTTACGCGTTTAGGTTTTAGGTGTTTCCCCTGAGCAGATGTGGATTTTTGTCTTTTTACCTTCTTTTGTGAAAGACTTGCAATACTGAATGATCCACAAAATATAACAGTTGTTGTTTTGTTTTTTTTCCTCCACCCTTTTCAACACAAGAGTGAAAAAAACAACTTAATTTTCAACCAGTCAAGCCCTTTGCATGAAAAACTATGTATCTGTTTGGTGCAACCACCACATAAATCATCCTAAATCTAACCCTCTGAAATTACATTTGGTTCTGGTTCCCACTTTTCTTTCACATTCAGTATCCTCTGACTTTTCATCTCATAAAATATTGGAAGTGTCATGTTATAACGTAAGTCTGCTCAACATTGTGATTTTTAACAGGGGATGTGAAGGCGATGCAAGCTTACTTTGGATTACTGGAGTTTGGAGACCTTTCTCATGTGTGTTAAACAAATTGTATTAACATGTTAATAGACTATCCTGTGTTTGCTCCAGTGCTGCAGTGATTAGTTGATCAATTGATTAGTTGTAATTATCTGAATAATAAAGTAAACTGTGAAGCGAAAATGCCAAAATTGCAGGTTGAAGCTTCTTTGATGCTGTACTTTGTAACATCTGGTAGTAAACCGGGCATCACGTTATATTGTGGCTTGGTAATAACATGGTAATAGTTTGATAATACATAGGTAATAACGCAGCAATACAATGTAATTACCAACTACTAACCATGTAATAACTCCAGTAAAACCCAATGAAAATTCTTGGAAGTAAAAATGGTAATTACGTATTATAAATCTTCCCTTATGTTTCAGACATTCCCGTTTTTTCAAAGTAATAATGTACAAATGATATGCAGTTTCTTTTCTTGCCTCTTGAACATAACAGAACATAAAATGTTGTGTTCTGTTATGTTCAAGAGGCACCTTTATATTATAGTAATTACCATTTTTACTTCCAAGAATCTTCATTGGTTTTTACTGGAGTTATTACATGGTTATTACTTTGGAAATCACATAGTATTCCTATATTATTACCTAAGTATTACAAAACTATTACCACACTCTTACCATGTTATTACCGAGCTGTAATGTAAAGTTCTGCCATGAACGGTATATTTGAACACGTCATCTTTGGTGTTACAGCTGCCATTTTTCGCTATTTTGTCCAACATTGTATCAACAGATGATTGATTAATAATGAAAATAATCATTAGTTGCAGCTCTGTTTTTTTCTGCACTTCTTTTCCAGCTGTATGTATTTATGAATTTGTTTGTATTTATGAATAACCACATCTGCCCGCTTTCTGAAAGCATTATTCCGCATATAGGAGATCTATTACTAGCTAATTACAGGGCTCTGGATAAACTGCCCTGCTGCCTGAGCTGCAGTTTAAGCCTCTAATAACATAAGTGGCAGGCAAATAGCATTAATAAGGGCACACTACAGCCATTAAACCTCTCTTCACTCCTGAGCTGGACTCCTGGGTGGTATCTTTTGACCAGTGTTGGCGTAAAATAAAACATGCAGTAATTTGTTCCAGTTTTCCCGTAGCATGCGCTTTGTCACATCCCCGCCAGGAGAGGAGAAAATGGTTTCATTATTAAAGAAGGCCCGCTGGTGCAACCCGTCTCTGTCGTTAGCAGTAATTAACAATGCACTTTCCTTCAGGATAAACAGTTTAATAAGAAAATGGGAGGCAGTTGAGTCGGAAGCTCTAGACACAAGGTGAGCAGATGAGGTATCTTTACAGCAGGTCTTCCTAAACCTCAAAATGAGGAAAACTGATGGAGGAAGTTGTGTTTTCATATGAGCAGTTTTCCCTGAATTTCACATCTGATGTTAAAGTTTCATGTATCTGTCAGTTAGTGAGCGTTATCGCAGAGTCTGAGCAAATTGAACATTCATCCTGAGGGAATATAAATATCACATCAAAGAATCAGATCTTTTTTATCAAGCATATGTTCACTGCCAACTGACAAAGGCATCAATTCTCCCCTGATGGACTTGGCTCACAGATTTATGATTTAAAAATGAGCTTTTATATGAAACTCAGGTAGTCAGGTGTTTCTCCCAGAAACGTCATGCTGAGTTTTGACATGAGGAGGAAAATAAGAAGCGACCTGTGCTGCTTTGCTTTTCCTATTTGCTTTTTTCTTGCCGCCGCTTTCCCCGTTTCATTAAGTCTAACCTCCTATCTTCTATGTGACATGCTGGCCATTTATTCTTTGATACAGGAACTGATGAATCCTGCAGCAGGACTTTGTTATGTCAGTATTTCAAGGCTTAAATTTGAGCTCACTGGCTGACTTTGAATCGTGGTGATTCAAGGTTAAATGTTCAAATCAAACTCTTCACCTTCTCTTGTCCTTGTCTGAAGATAATTACACCACAATGCCTCAGATTCTTATGAAAGACCGTTTCAATAACTCACCTGTATTATCTTTGATACCTTTCACATCTTCAAATAATGAGACTTGGATCCACTGGTAAATGAATGTGTCATATCACACGTCACATGGGGATCATATTTGCCCTGGTGAACAAATAATTGACGTTTTCTTGTCCATCGCACCAGTTTCTTTGACAGACAAGTGGATATGACCTTATCAGCCAAAGCGGGTGACCAAGCTATAATTACTGCTTTCATTTTATTTTTAGTAACCTGTGATCGTGTGTTACACATAATTCTTTGTGATTTATTATTTATTGGTCATACATAATGCTGTGCTTTAAGCATCGTGGTGTAATGAGAAAACTGGGGTTAATCATGAAGAAGGCAAGCACCCTGAGACTAAAATGGTCCAATTAGAGCTGAAATTATTAGTTAATGAACTGATTAGTTGATCGTGAGGGAATGAATTGGCTAATTATTTTGATATTTAACTAAAAAGTCAAACATATGCTGGTTCTAACTTCACCTTTTCTGTCTTCCTTGGTCATGACAGCAGTTAAAATCGTTTTGGGTTTTGGTCTGTCAAAAAAAGCAACTGAAAGACCTCATACTGGGCTTGGCATATGTTGATAGATTTTTGGGATTTTTGATGTTTCAGAAACTGAAATGATTATTGAGAAAAAAGAAAAGGGTGAAAACCAATCTAGACTGCAGCTCTGCTCTCATTGTGAAAGAGGCTGATTTTATAGACATCCTTTGATATTTTTCATTTTGCAGCTAGTTGGTTTTAACAAGCCTTTCAACTGGTCGTCTGGTGACGATGAAATAAATCCACATAAAACATGAAATGTCAAGGTGTCTCTTTAAACATGACATCACCTTTCCCCATCCACATGTATGTGTTTATTTATCCATGGCAACAAGATAAAAATACTTCCATCCAGCACAGCGTGTTTTGTTTTGGACACTGGTTTTTTGGTATTCGATAGCTTATGAATCCCTGCATGGTTGCAGCTCCTGTGCATGTAGACACAAGTTCCCAAGGTGCACCAGATTTGTGCTTCATGATTGAAAATGAAATTATGCATGCACGTTCTGGCATTTTGAACATGTTTGAGCAATTTTCATTTTCCCAATGAGCTGTTTACATTGATATCTGATGACATCTGGAGTGTGATGATGAAAAATCCTTTGTTTGCACGCTCAGATTCAAAGTGCCGGACAGGTGTTTCAATGGAACATGCCTGTTCTCCTTACTGGCTGCACTGTGCACACACATGTAGGTCCCTGTTGGTTTCCTTCAGGCCTGGTGAATCTCACATAGAGCAGACAGTAATGAGAAAAGGGATAACTGTGTTCCATCAACAGCTGAGCCCTGAAGCTCCTGTCAGCATTAAATGCACATATATAGCCGCTGGCCATGCAGTTGCTAAGGAAGTGTTGGTATCCAAGCAGGAGTTGGCAGAGAAACATCCCTAAAGTTGATTCAAGAGATTGGATGCCGCTGGAGTTGATTTCAAGCTGCATCCATATTTCATTTATGTATACTAGTTCTCTGAAGAGAAGGGAAATTACCTGGGCATCTGTAGAGAGCACAGCGGCAGAGAGCATTGCAGGCCAAAAAATCAATTCTGGTAATATAATTACAGGCACGCGGACAATAAAAAAATATGGCAGTGGTGGGACAGGACAGTAGCAAGTGGAATTAAGGTCCTGAAAGTCCCCTGCTCAAACTGTATACTAACAGGTTTTTACATTATTCAGCACGGTCTCCAACAGACCGGAGTGAGAAAAAAACAGTGACCACCATGACAGCCTTGTTTCCACACCCGCTAATGCTCTCAAACGCAGACATCCAGGCCTCAGCAAAAAAAAGGGTTTAACGGTTTAATGTGTAAGACTATGCCTACATGAAGTTTATGTTGGAGTCTGTGTTGTGTTGCTGCTGTAGAGCAGCAGAAGAGCGGCAAAGAAGACCTCAGGAGCAAGTATAAGGAGTCCTCTACACAGAAATCACTGTACAGGCTGTTATCATGGATGTAGACAACCGAGACAGTCATTAACTTAAAATGGAGTTAGCTCACATCAACAAATTACCTCCTAACACAGCACAGCACACGTGAATGTGACATATTTAACCTTTAAAGTTGCAAGTGTTTTCCATGAGTGAGTGCCAGTTTAGTTGATTTCATGCATGTACATAAGGACTCTGTATAAATAGTCCTGAGTGGTGCCACAAATTCTATGTTTTAAGAGGATGAAACACATGCTTAACACACGTTTTGTTGATTAGTAATTAGAACATACCTTTTGTTTGCTTAAAACAAAACTCCACCAGGAACCTCCAATAAATGACCTTGAATTAATTTTTTTTTTTAAGTTTATAAAGAGAGATTATCAGCATATTAGCATAATCCATCATAACGTGTTCCTTCTTTTTTGTAGTTTGAAAATATTGCATAGCTTTACATTTGCAATCATTACATAAGTTCTGGTATAAGAGTGTGGCTTCATGATACACTGTATCATACAGCCCAGTCTATGATGTGTATCTCAAATTTATTGACTTTTCCAAAAAAAAAAAATTCTATTATCAGTTTGGGTTTAACCAGCATACGATATTTTACAGTGCAGAACCACAATACTTCAATCCACAAATCATAAATCACTTTCAAAATCTTTTATATGCCACTGTTTTACCGTCCAAGTCTCCCAGAGCAGAAAATGTGTCTGGGCTGGAGTAACCACAGAGCTTCATACTTATGTCGTAGCTGCAACCACACTGCTCTGATGGAAGAAGTGGCTCTGTTATAGACCTGTTTGAATTAAACTCGACAGCACATAAAGCACACGTACAGCAACTGAATGAGTACAGGAATGTTCTCCCTGAGATAAATGAAATCCCCAAATGAAATTTAGAGGGAGAGAAATTCTCTGCGACAGACAAATGGTAAATCAGATTTCTGGTGGAGGAGGGGATGCGTCGACGGCTCCCCTGGCCTACTTTCCTCCATTCACCAGCCAGTTCGTCCTCCTGGGAACACTGGAGGTACAGTATGGAGGGAGTTCAGCCACGCTTGGCCTGTCACAGCAACACGGCAAAGAAATGGCTGCAGTTTGGAGGGAGGGGGGTGGGGAACAGCCAGCACACTTACTGTACATAAAGAGGGAGCAAAAGGCGAAAATGGTCCAGTCATTCCATGATTCCTTCTTTG
>JAPQRN010000022.1:13754615-13784079 GCA_037367275.1 Coranthus polyacanthus | reverse complement strand
CGCCAAATATTACCTACCTCTTTTCCAAGTAGATCTGCAAGGATGTTCAGATGTATTTTTAGATTCATGATTCACATTTATGGGCTGACAAGGAGAGACCTTTTGTTTCGTGCTAGACAGGCCACTGTGCTCCTCTTTGGCTGTTTTTCGGGGATGGTACTGTGAATCGAGCTCGGCCCAAATCTGTTTTTACAGCCTCTCCCTGTGACTCATTGGGCCTAATGGTTCTCTCGTCTCCTGACTCAGGCATTTTTCTGATGAAATGGGACTCTCTCCCAGCTTCTGGTCTTTCTCTTTTTCAGTTGCTCCAGCCACAACTGTGTCCCAACTCTTCTCTACTCCACCCCTCTCCTCTCTTGCTCTCCAATCCCAGGTTCCTGACTGCTCCTGCTCTTTCCATCCAAGTTTCTGGAATAAGAGAATATAGCTTTACAAGAATACCCTCGTTAGTCATCTGGGTTTTTTTTTTTTTTTTTAAATGTGCCCTATTTTATTACATATTCAGCTCTGCGTTTTTATTTCCTTTTCCTAAAGGGGATCTAAGCCCCTGTAAATATCCTGTTTATTTTTAATCACCAGCGCTGGGAAACACAGTGTAATGTGATATGGTAATTGTTAGTTGAAAATACAAATGCACACTTGTTTTTACCACAAATTGATTTGGTGATTTAGAGTGTACAAATTATCTTAGGGATGGACAGTAGGTTGTTAAGGATAAGCCAGATAATTAGCTGATTATCATTTTAAACAAATTAAATGCACGTCTGGAGCTGGATGTTAGCTCATTAACTGACCTTCTCATCTCTAGATTATGACTGGAGGTTGAGATATTAAGCTGAGATGGTGCAGTTACATCAGATTTACTGACACAGTGGGGAATGTTAGTTAGCATGTATGACGTACGCTTGTTTGCCGTCTCGGGTTTTCCATCGTGGCAGAATTACAGAGTACCTCTAGGAGATTTATTTTGAGCGTGATTTTGGGTTTGCATCTCAGTCTGCTAATAACACTTTGCTGTTCCAGTCAATGATAACCATACAAACCTCAAATACACAAACACAAATGTACATGCAGCTCTCCCACACACACCCCTGCACCGTGGGTGTTGTTGGCAGCAGTCAGCTGCAAATGGGGTTATTTTATATTTACTGTATATGGATGTCCTATCCTCTTGAATCCAGGCGAAATGTTTTGTATTCAACGAGTAAACATGGCATAGAAAAACCTTAGCTAAGCAGAAATGTCTTTATTTTGACTTGGAAGTGAATGTAAACTTCAGTAGATGTAACTGGGCTAATGTGATTCTCCTTCCTTCCCGCAATCTGATTATGTGCATTTGTATTCAAATGTCATGCCAATATGAAAGTAAGTACTTTTTAAAAAAGCCCCAGCAGTTTTTCCACAAGGCTCGCTGGTTTTAGCTGCCTTTGAAGCCCACACACCTTGTCTACAGCGCTACACCCAGCGTGTCCTGTGGGATAGCAGCAATGTTACAGTGTCCCCCACAGGGTGAGACTCACCACAGGTCTATTAGACATATGGGCTCCTTGTCAGCCTCCACAGCATCAGAGGGACAGATTAGTGTTTGATTAAAAAAAATCCACAGCGGGTTCCAACTTTTACCTGCAGTAACTTGGGGGAAGGGCTGGATAATGATCACTCTCCTGCCAGGATCACAAGACTGTAAGATCTAGACTTGTTTTTTTAATGCGTTCCTTTTAAAAAAACAGGACTTTTAAATCTTCAATGTAGGCGAGGACCATCACTCTGTTGGCATTCAGAACGTCTCTTGCGGTTGCGTGCGTGATAATGTTATCTCTTTCTGATGTTGACGCTCATAAAATCATATGTTTTGTTATACAGGTGTGCTTTTTGCTGCTTTTTCTGCAAGTGCTTCCTCTGTGTCATTCGCTTTATTGCTACAATCACACCATTAGACCGTGTGTGGTTGAACGCTGAAGCACAAAGAGGTGCTGAACTGTGAGCTCAGTCGTAAAGCCAATTGAGGTCATCCAAGCGGCCCAGCATCCTCTTGGTGATAAAGACCATTTTGCGTGAGGATTGCTAGTTCTGTTGCTTGCTAGAGGACGACTCCCCTGCAGGATTTTACTTGTCTGAACAGCCTAAGCATGTCTGACTGAGTAAGAAGACTTTAGTTTTCACAGCAGATCAAATGTACATGTTGTAGACAGTTATTTTTACTCCTCAAAGGGGAAAACAATTAGACAGCACAGACTGAGCGCCTCCCTGCCTCATGATTTTTTGATGCTGCTTTATGAAATTTTTAGCCCACCGCCACTTTAAAAGTGCGCTACTCGAGACAGCATTCATGGGTCACTGCACTAAAACATGGCCTCTGTCCTTTGGGCAAACAATCGGTCAATGCCAGGCAGCACGTTACGGCCACAAGCAAACCACGTTAGCATTACTGAGGAAAGAGTCTGCTGCATTTAATAAACCCAGTGAAGCAAGTCCCACAATGAATTCTTAAGAGGCTAGGCTTTCCAAGGAGGGAATAGTAAAAATAGATATATCTTTTAACTTAAGAAGGCAATATCCTCTCTGGAAAGTTTTTCTGCTAATAGTCATTAGAATAAACGCATGCATACCATGACGCATAATGCCTTTTTTTTTTCTTAATCCTTACCTCGCTGCATTTCCTTTCTTTGAAGCTTAGAGAAATAAAAATCCACTGCATAGCTAGCCACTGTTTAACCATTTGAAGTGCTATATTAAAAGAGTTTGATATTTTCATGAAAATGTATTTGAGTCCAAACCTTTCTGACAGTAGAAATGTAGGATCACTGTCACATGTGTTTGTCAGAGATAGCACCAGCACTGCAGGTGTCTCCAGTATGTGAAATTAAATTGGCTGCAGTGTTCATTGATTTAAGCAGAAGGGAAAATGACAGAGCACTGATGCTCTGATGGATTTTTTTTTTTCCAGGAGAACATCAGGTGATTTTTGGATAGCTTCCCACTGAATTTTTACCTGACCCACACCACGACTACAAGCCAGCAGTCAAGTCATCCAGCCTAATCTTGGGTGTGATGTAAATGCTTAAAATTGTTAAATGTGTGAGGCGAAAACAGACAGCTCAGGCATTTCTCCAAGAGTTTGCACCCCGGAGAAGCAGGACCAGATCATCTTTCCCGATAACAGTTGGCAGGAGGCAGATCTCATGTGAAATGCTTCAGCAACAGTGTTAAAGCCAAAGTAATTTTGTGGGTTTCTGTGAAAACCCCTGGATGTGTGGTGGGTCTTTGGGCTTTATCGTTAAAGCCATGCAGTAAAAAATTAATCTAACTGTCTGACATACAGACACTCAGAACGTGGCTTTGATTTTTTTTTTTTACATATGAAAAAACTAAATTCAACACAGTTACAACTTAGGAATAACATAAATCTTTTAGATGAATTTATTACTTTTTTAAATCCTTTTTTTTTTCTTTTTCTCCCAGTCAACAAACGGACGTGATCTCATTTGATCTCACCACATTAACATGATTCACAGTAGAAACAATGAAGAGGAGAAAGCCAATGTTGTCAGCAATTACCAAAACCACTTTCGCTTATCTCTGCAGGCAGTTTGGCACTGGACAAGTTGCTTTTTTTATTTAATAAGGAACAGATGTCCAACCGTTTCCTTCTCAAAACATCTCTGGGTAAGCTTTCCATACATTTGCCACTTAAGCAACTCCACCAGCACCTCCACCCCCACCCCTGATAATCCAGTCTATACTCCAAGCTTTCAGAATACCCACTTGTACTGGTTGACCGCCTCTCTTTGTGTATGTATTTATTCTGTTGCCTTTGGCCTGAACTAAAAGGTCTGCTGTGCTTCCAATCAGCTTGAGACTTAGCGGACAGCTGGGAGATTGTGAAAAGTTAAAAAACAAAGCCAGTTAGCATCTCCTACAATACCTCTGCAGCTTATTATACTGAATATCTTTTGTTATCTCCTTCTGCTTTGTTCATATCTTCACCATTTGGAGGCTGGTATCAGCATAAGCCTTGTGCAGTGAAAATTAATGAGAGTTATATCTTTTTCTTTATTGTGCCAACTGATAATATCTGGAGTTTTTTGCAAAGACTATGTGACAGAACTCGTGAAAAGACATTAGCTTTTTGGAGAGGCATTTTTTTAAAACATTTTGTGGAATTAATGTGGTACTGATGGGGGTTTTTTTTTGCAGCATTGGTACCAAACTTATACAAATACTTTTATGGCACAGACCGAATTGCTTCTATATTATCAAGGATAGACAAATGCCTTGTCATTCAGTACCAAATTTCAATCCCTAAGGAGTAAATCTGCTTGTACCAACATGTAATAATGCTGGTTATTAGCTATTTAATGTAGTTTTATAAAAAACATGTTGCACCATTAATAACACCAAAGTGTAGGTTTTCCTGCCACAGTTTCATTATGAACCAAAACTAGTTTTACACTCATAATAACATAAAAGATCTCTAATATTGTGTTTTGCACAGTTGCTTCAGAAAAGCATCTGTTTAAAACCAGGACGTGACGTCTGCAGCCACCAGGAGCTGAGTCACTTTAGTGAGATCATCTGAACTTGTTTAACGTCTAACTTCATGTACTTTATTTGCTCAGTGGTAGAAAAAACACATTACACAAACTCCCGCAGGTTAAAGTGGACTAACTGTAGTGCTGACAAACTCTAAAGAATCACAACAAATGGACTTTAATACGAGTGCTAATGCTACGAGCAACCCATGATGCAGCACTCTGTAAAATACTGTATTCATGCCGTTACTCCATCCGTTTAAGATGAATATTAATGGAGCACGTAAAGCAATGCTGTAAAAGTGAATTGACTGGAACAATGCCAGGGTTAAACACTAAATTAAGGAGTTGAAAGTCAAACTTAAAAAATGCCAAGGAGCTGAAAAATGTAACTACGGATTTGTACCGCAATGTGTATTTTTGTTAAAATAAATCTTATACATTTGAAATTGAAAAAATGAATTGGTACAAAGCCAGGGTGTTGATATTGCCACTGGTATTGAAAATGTTTGAACGGTATCCAGCCAAATTACCACCCAAGTCACAAATTTGCACCCAACAGCCATACAAGCATCTCACAGGCTAGTGAAGGACAGATTTATTTATTTTTTGCAGTTGTTTTATTTGTAAGACACGTGCAAACATTTAAAGATGCAGCAGAACGGTAGTGTGTTTGACCATAAATTTCCCAGCTGTGGTCACTTCTGTGGTCTTGTTACAGTAGTGAAGAGCACTAAATGGACTGTTTATTTATGACTGTTTCTCTGTGGTGGACTGATAGAGAAACGCTACCCCTCTAATGCTGCACTGCACGCTTGGGTGCATTACTCACAGTTTCATCACTACCCCCAATTAATACTCAAGACAGCATCAGCGGCATCTGCTCAAGGAAGTCAGTTGTCATCGAGTTCTCTGGAGTGGAGAGAATTGAAAGTAAACTCAGCAGTGGTATTACTATTCTGAACTTGCTATCTGCATTTGCTGCATGAGCAGGTTCATCGAAAAGGCTCCGCTTTACAATTATGGTTCTCATAGTTTTGTGTGCTTATAGTTCTAAATCCAAGCCGATAGTTTTAGGTAAGTTTGACCTCACATTGCTGACTGTTTCTCTGACCACAGTCATCTCCACTCAATTGTCTCAAATCCATCATGTTTTGTGGTGTAAAACTATTGACTTGTGTTACTTCAGGGACCTAATCTTGGACTGCCTCCAAGCAGCTCAGTTTCCATCCTCTCCCCATCTTTCCTCTGTCTCCCATAAATCAATGTGATGTAATTGCATAAACTCCCTTTCCCACAGCTCAGGCCTGGAGGCAGAGTATTCTCAGAGAGAAAGTGTTTCAGTGTGGCCAGTTAACCTTAACCCCCTGATTCCCAGAACTACCATGTCGCCGGCTTGTGAAAGTTTTATTTTGGCCTTTAAATATCTGTGTTTGCGGCGTTCCTTCCTTTCATTTGCAATGTTTGATGTTTTATGCATTGTTTTTCAAGCAGCGGGGCTAGTTAAGTTAACTTTCTCACAGCTGGTACTGACTGTTTACATCTGGCTAATACACTCTAAACTCAGCAGATTAAATCTCATTTCTCTGAGTGCTTTTTGTGTTGAGCCAAGCATGATTTCTCCTGACGTCTTCCCGCTCGTGGCTTCCTCAGCCTATTGAAGGAATGCTCCTTAAAGCACTCCTGCATTTTCACAAGATTGTACCATGGAAAACGTCCAGCCCCCTTTTCCACATTTCAGTCCCTCTTGGCTTCCTCTTGGGACTTTCTTAAAAGCAGGATATCTCCTCAAAGGATAGCTTTCAACTCTTTGTCTTAGGAATAACAAGCTTTGAGTGAACCAATGTGGAAACTAGTGTAACTTCAGGTTTTCAGAGTGTACAGAACTTTTACTGACATGGTTCAGAGGTTTACTTTATCCTGGTTTCATCATCTGCTGATCCAGTAATCCTCCTGCCATCAGTCTCACCCTGTTCTGCCGAAGAGCACGGGTGATAAAACCTTCTTTCTTTTCATTGCCTCTCATGCAGAAACACATTTGACCATTACTGTGAGTATAGTTGACAGTGTGAAAGACAAAAAGCACTAGTCATTTTCACTGCTCTCTCTCTGTGATGTTATGAGTTTATCACAGCTTGTTACCTGCTATCACCACAGTCACCACATATGCGCTGATATAGATGAAGGATTCGGAGGGATTTGTGTTTCTCTGGAACATGTGCAGCTTTATGACGAGGTCCCAGTGTGGAGCCCCTCTGGGCTGAGGAAATGATCCAGATGCAAAGCTTCTGGCTCTCGTAACCCAGTGGGACACCTGTCCTGCTGCTCCTGTATAACCCCGGCAAAATCCACAAAGACGTAGACTACCATCTTTCTGTATGGAGGAATTTTGCCAAAATGTGCTGTTGCATACTCTGTGCAGCTTGTTCAATATTTGTGTACCAGCTTTCATTCTTGTATGTGTGCTCTGCTTTGTGTGTTTCAGTGGAACACCATTATTATCTAGCTGAATTCAAGCAATGTTTGCACTCAAAAGTGCATTGCTTTTTTCTGATTGCAAGGGAGAAGCTAACAATTACCTTCATTCTAAACTGATTTGCCATTTTCTTGAATGTCAGTCAGTCAATGTCGTTTAAGTAACATTGTGAGAAGATGGTGAGGAATTACTTTCTACGTTTTTGGAAGTTTTCAAAGCTTGTTTATCCAGCAAACGCATACAAACATTAAGATATTCAGTTTGCCATCACATAATCCTCACAATCTAGATATTTCAAGAAGGAAAGGTGTTTGCCTGCAGTTTAAATTGACATGCTTATGTACAGCCTAGGTTGTGGTTTGATGTGATTTAAAATGGCATACACACATATTTTTACACATCAGACATAGTAGTAGGCTCTTCAGTAAGATGCAGTGAAAACTACCACCAATGGAAACCAGATTGGGCAGGAGCAATGCTGTAACAATCAGGCAACGATCCAAAGGTCTCTTTAAGTTAATGTTTTAATTACATTCTCATTTTCTTTAGCGCAATTTATATTGTACACCGAGTTGTATCGAGGATTCTGTTTTACAATTTCAGAAATCATCAGCTTGTCATGCATACGAGCAAAAAGCGCTATTTCTGATGAGGTTTGTTTATGGAGGACTATAAACTCAACTGTCCGCCACTGGTTTTAATTATAAAATATCTGGTCCTGTAGAGTGAAGAGTCTGTTTCCACTTCTTCTGCACTGAGATGCTTACCCCAGTGTTTGTCAGCACACTAAACAGCTTTAGTCGGCACAAGGGTTACGGTGAGGGCGTATTAAGTACAGATATTCTCAATAAGAGGTAAAATAATATAACAGGTAAATGATAAACAATAGTTCCTTCTGCTGATCACTGCTGTAGTGTTGCTACAGATTTTGAAGTCATGTATATATAAAACCTGCTCAGTGGTATCTGTAAATGAGGCCTAGAAATGGTTACCAGATGCGTTCTTCTTAACACATGTTTAAGTGACTGCTTTGACTTATAGGACAGCAGTATTCACATATTTCTACATTCTTTGACTTGTGTAAACGTAACACGGGGCACCATATGTTTTAGTGCAAAATACTATGCATTCGCAGTGGATTTTGGCTTTTTATGTGTAGTCATTTACCAAAATATCAAATACATCCATTATTTAATGTACAATAATCATTAAAAGTGTTACATTTTTGTAAAAGGTACTTTGAGTCTCTTGTTGTGAACAGGAAATAGAAGTAGAAACATCTGCATCTTCAGGCTGATTATCTTTGCTAGAGAAGACTAATTTAATTATGTATAAATATCAGTAATGTTGTTCAAGCCTGTTGCTGCTTCTTTTATATGATAAATATCAGAAAACATTTAGGTTTTGGAAATGTTCCCCCAGATAAAATAAGCAATTTTGACTTCAGCCTGGATGTTTAAGGCATTAAGCCAAGTATTTTTCACTATTTTCATACATTTTATAAAACAAGTTATTCATTGAATATCAAAACTATCATTTGTTGCAGCCTAAGCCTTTGCAAGAACATTGTCATAAAAATATTTCAGTTTGCTGTCTCTGTATTCAAATGATCTACAAATCTGATGTGTTGGTATCTGTGCACTGGCAGTGTTTTAGTGGAGGAAAACATCCTAAGGGAAGACTCTATGCAAACTTTATCTTTGTACAGGCAGCCTGGATCTTCATCTCAATTCCTCTCTGAGTTGGAGGCTCTGCAAACTGTAAGCTGTGTGATTCTCAAGCTTTACTGGACTTTAGAATTTTACTGCGATGGAAGTGGTTATGATGCGGCTGGTCGTCAGCCCACAGGCCTGCGGGTGGGAGAGTCAGTGAACAAACTGGTGAGAGTTTAACAGCCCCAGCCCCCTCTGTGTATGGAGTAATGAACTCTTACCTTGGCTTGGAAGGCTGCACTGCTGGTATCCTTGCTGTGTTTTTGTAACCCTCACTAAAAAAGCCTTGCTCTTAATTGTGTCCCACGGGCCCCGAGCTCTCAGTATTCACAGCCTTTCCTGTCCCTCGTACTGATCCTCCCCCTCTTCCAACCTTAGCCCCATCATCTCAATTTCGACAGGTCTTTCCTCTTTAATCGCTCGACTTCAAAGCGGTGTTGTGATGCCCCACAGGCCCCTGGCTCCTCAGAGACGGGGTTTAGCCTTGGGGGCCTGGGAAGTAGGGTGAAACAGTACCAGTGTACGAGGCGTTTAGTTAAGATAGACAAGTGTTGGTTTAAGAAAATAACAACAAGTAGCTCAGTGGCTGTTCTTCATCACTGTGTCACCAGAGAGAAGTTGGTGTTGTGTAATTATAGAAGCAGGTTACAGATGTTCAAAAGGGTCTGCGTATGACAGTTTCCACAGTTCTTTGATGAGGTTATCTTTGAAGAGGTGCAAGATTTTTGTTGCTGCAGCTGAGAGAGGACGCCTGGCTAATGTTTGTTCCTAAATTACCAAAGAGGTAGACACAGTGTCATCTTTCATCTGCATCAAAATAGCACCCTTCAAGCACATTACCAGGCGCTGCATTGCTATCAGGTTTTCATTTAGCCAAAAACGATTAACAGTGAGAAAACAGAGGACTGCGTAATGAGTTCAATCTGCATCTTTTAGCTAGAATAATTGTGCTCCAAATGAGAGAATACACTCTTGCTCAGTGTGTAACCCCAGAGTACCTACTGTAGTGCTGAGAACAAAGAAAACACTGGCTTAGCTGTGGCCAGAGAGGGGAGAGTGAGTGATTAGCTGTGCGATGCCCTGTGACCAGAGTGGGGATTGTTTCTGTACTGTGGTGGTTTGTCTTTATCTCTGGTGGTTGACTCACACTGTTAGATCGATAAATCCACATGGGGTAAGGCGATAATTCTGTCTCAGCACTGCTCTCATTAAAGCGGACGTTCAGAAGATATATGACTGCCAGCAATTGCCCTCTTTCTCATTTCTGTAATATTAGAGCAAGATGTATATGGACTCAGTCAGACAGTGACATAAGATCACTGGGGAGAGCTGACAGAGCCAAGGTGGTACATTTTATCTTTTTATTAAGTGTGTTTATAACGTTATCATTTAAAGCATGAAAGGTCCCATTGGTCGTTATCTTTAAATTTGGAGTCGCATTTACAGTAAAGCTCAGAGGTGCACTGGAACATGGGTGAGAAATTGAGGTCAAGCCGGGGTGCAAGGTGTAGATAGAAGAATTGCCACTTCCTCTTGTTTTCTTTGTCCATTTCCTGTCCCCACAGGAAGTGTAGCTGATCGAACTCCGCCTGTTCTTAGACCCCTGACATCGTAGCCACAGTTGCCCGTGAAACTGGCAGGATGAGGTCTGTCCAGCGACAGGTTTCAGAAAGACAAATTTTGACTATGTCTTACATCTAGTCAGACTTCAGATAGATGTATAACTGTTGGACAGTTATTAAGTTCTTCATAAAAGATGTATGATTTGACTTTACGCCAGCAGAAAATGTGTCTTTTAGGAGAATTCAACAATAATAAGGATTAGATCCAGACCAGTGCTGGATTTTTGGGACCAGTACCAATATTGGGGAGTAAAAACACACATTTTTGCACTGATTCCCCAAAATGGGTTATCAACCACTTGTGACAAAGATATGTAATGGAGGTGGGATGTTTTACAGTTTAACAATAAAGTTTATTATCCAAAATGAATCTGACGTCAGTACACTGAACAGAAAACTTCACTTCAGGTATTACAAATAACTCATAACTTGAATTAACAAAATAAGCATCTTTTTCTGCGTTGTATGTAAAAAAAACAGTTTTTGTATTGGCTGATATTGGAAAACATATGTTGATCCATTATAAAAAATGGCTGACCTATAAGGATATTTTACTAGAACAAGGTAGAGCGTAAAAATACACACAAACAAAAGAGAGACTATTATCCATATTATCAGCAAAACACTAATTACCATCCATATTTTCCCCCTTTTCTTCAGTTGGTACCAGTGGTTAGCAGGCTTCCCTAATTGTTAATGTTAAAAAGTGTCAGATGAAATGAAAGAAACTTGCATTAGACTAAGTTAAGAAGAAAACAGACTGGTCTAACATAGATAGGTCTAACACTATAGGCCAGTCTAAAACACCTTTTGTGAATTTGAAGACAAAGAGGAAAAAACACCACAAGTCAAGTCAAGACTGGGGTTTGTTTGAAAAGTAGTCGGGTGTCGATCAACCACGTCTGAAAGAGAAAGTGTTTACTTGTGCTGCTATTGCCCCAGTTCAAAGTAATAGAAAAGCCTACAGCAATAGAAAATGGCAAGATGTTCATATACGTGCACACATGACAAGCACACACTCAGACAGTTTCTCTTCAAAGGCGTTCGCATTGTTCTTCATCACACAGATGAAAATTGGCAGACGCTGTGTGAAGCATTAAAAACAAGTGGTTAACAGACGAGTTCAAGGGCAGGAAAGTTGGAGAGAGTGAGTTTCAGACGCTGTTTGAGGATCTGAGAAGCACCTTGAAGCAAATTGACCTTTAATTCCTTTTACTCTTGCTAGTGCGTTTTCTTTTGCTTTTGGTATTGTGAATTGAACCGTGTGGGATAGAACATACTGTATATAAAAAAACGCATATTTTACAATGCGCTACTGTCTCAAACAAAAGATAGATGTTAGTGATGCAATAATATTGTCAGAGCTTGAAATATCAGCAGAGCCTAATCAATTAGTGGCTGCCTTGATGTTTAAATTGCCCACAGAGCTCCTGAGCTTAAATGTCAATGACTGGTTGGTGAGAGATTTATTTAAAAGGAAAGCCATTGAGTACATGTAGATGAAACCTTTTCTCTAGTGCAGAGTCATTCCCTCTTTGTTGGACCCTCAGTGGCCTGGCCTTTTTAGTCTCCCTCGAGGGTTCGTCCTATTGTTGCGCTTTCTCAGCCGTCTGTGCCGATCTCTCTTCTCACCCCCATAACCGATTCAATGAGGCTCTGCGATCCGATTGGTGCTCCACTTTCCCGTGAAAAGGTTTCCATGGAAACCAAAAAATAATGCAGACCCTCACACGTTGCTCTCCACCAGTTAATAGCTCTCTAAACATGGGTTCAGGAGAGACTACTCTGCAACAGGCTTCGGGATCAGATTTGCCCACTGCTCAGGACTGAATTACACACATGATGATGTACATGAAACAAAATAGAAAGAGAGTACAATGTTGTGTTGCTTGAGGAAATAGTAGCTACACCATATATTGACCGTTTTGCAAATGTCTTTCAAAGAAGTGCTGTGTCCTGTGGCTCCACATGAACGCGTAGCCTCTCTCTGCGCCACTGTGGTGATGTTATTGATTCACTGCGCTTGAGCTTTGTAGTGTGTGAATTCAGGTCTCTGAGATAAGACGGTGTATCATTCCAGTGCATCTCCCCACTTCTCAGATTTGTCCTTTTGCTCACTCAAGCTTTGATTGCCTTTTCTAGATGTAATCAGTCTGTATTCTGTATGAGGGATGGTGTGTTGCTGCTACTGTCAGTTGGGCTCTATGTCCTGGTGAATCTGATGTCTGTTGGCAATATGGTGTGTCGGCGGGAAGATGCGGCTGGCTCTATCAGCCAGAATGCTCCTGGGATATTCTCCATCCCCATCCCCAGTCCCTGTCAGAATCAGAATACCCTGCCTGTATTTCACCATCTATGTGGCAAGAACTGCATGCTGTTCATGCCTGCATAGGCAGCTCTCGCCATATTTGATGCTGTAGTTGTCAGTGCCAGTGCTTTGAATCCGGCTCCAAAGTATTGTCAGTCAAAACTGTGCTGCTGACTATTTTTGCACATTGAGGCTGGAATACAGACAGTTTAATTGGCTCTCATTGCTATATCGTTATTTTCAGCTGGGAGACACTTGTGGCAAAGCAGTTTAGAAACAGGAAAAAAGTTTAAAGCATTTATGCTCATTAGACACACTTGGTTGGAGATGTATTGTGCACTGACAGTTAAAGCCAGCAGTCTGCGGTAAAAATGCAAGGTATTCTACTTTCAGTGAATAATACATGAGTTCGGATGCTCATCAAGGTCACGTCACGAGTTGTATGAGGAGAGTGTGGTGTGTTGGGTCTTCTAATAAAGGTTAATTATCAAGTGAGAAGCTACGCTGATTCGAATCCCTCAAGGCAGATATTAAAATTTCACCTGCTCTGAACATAGGACTGGGCTGATACTTTTAAAGGCAGCACTTTTTATAAAGAAAAAAAAATTCTGACCCTGTTAATTTTGCCTTCTAGCTGTGAAGTGAAATATTCGCACAGATAAAACACTGTTGCAGTCTTAGATTAGCTCACTGCTGGGAGCGAGTGCTTCATACATAATAAATGCAAAGTCGGTCATTTTAAGTGTCCTAGAATTTTATTTCCTCTGTTTTCAAGCTCCAGTCTTATTCTGCTTAAATGAATTACGCACACCAAGACAAATGTGCCACTTTTCTTTCTTCTTCCTGCCCTCTCACTGTTTATTCATCTCATTAACTCAGCCCTGACCTCTGTTTTTTCCCCCTTGTGCTTCTGTCTGACAGCCCATGAAAACAGGAGAGGAGCAAAAACCAAGAGAAGTCGTCAGCTTCACCTGAACAAAGAAGAGGCACAAGCAGATACACATGGTATGGGAACAACGTTTCTGTGTTATCCACAAAATAACCACACACCAACTTGCAAAAGAATCAAAACTTTTAGTGAAACACAAAAACAATTTCTGCCAAGTCCAGCAGGCTTGTGTTAGATCAGCAAAGAAACAGCAGAGAGAGCTTGTTGACAGACTCCTTTCAGGAAGATGCTGACAACACAGGCACGAAGCCATTGTTACCGTCAACAGGAGGCACAGTGTCGGAGAGAGCCAATGTGTAAAGCCGGTCCTGAGCACAGGCAGACAAGTGCTTTTGTCCCTTACCATCACAGCAGGCTAGCCATAGACTTTGTTAACCTCTGATTTGCATTGGCATTTATAACATTAGTATTCCAGGCACGGCTCAGCAGCAGACATGTATAGATTGAGAGGTTAAAGGGGAGTTTAGACCCAGACACATTATCTGTAATCAGTCATAACACATGACCATAAAAACCAGACAAATAAACATGTGTGTTACATGTGCATATGGCATAAGACGTTATAACCAGACTCTAAAACCAGTTTGATTTTGTAAGAGTTTACTTAAACGTGTAAGAGGTTATCATTTCTATTGGTAATAGTAAGATTTTAACTACCTAATGATTTGCTGAGACCTGGCAATACTACAGCTTTGTTAACAAGAAAGAAAGAAAGAAAGAAAGAAAAAGAAAGACTGATACCCCTTTCACTGTGGACAAGAACCCACTAACATCTGGGTTTTGTCTTCAGTGTGAAAGGCTATATTCAGCAACAATCAACATTCATTCCCGGGCCAAATGTCTCAGCGGTAGTCACAGGTATGGGCCAAGCTCGGATAATGAAACACGACACCCAGGTATATTCACTATTTTTCACCCCTTTTCCAGCATGATGCTATGCCAAATAGCCAGGCATTCATTGTTTTTTACAGTCGGGAACAACATGCATCACCAATTTGGTTCTTTGTATTGTATTAGATGCAACACTGGCCAAGTACGGCATTTGTTTGGACTTCAAAAATAAATTGATTGCCCAAGGGCGCTTCGACATGCGAACAGGAGGAGCTCGAGATTGAACGGTCAACCCCTCTGTGCCACAGCAGTCTCTATCCTTTGTGTCGTGGGATATATTAAGTAAGCAGAGTAAGAATAATCCAAAATCACATAAAGCCTCGTCACGTTAACAACCACAAACAAGTCGCTGCAGAAAATGATGGGGAAAGATAAAAGAATAATGAATTTACTGTTACACCGTTCATACAAGGCAATAACACAAGTTTGGTTATTTCTATGAACTTGTTTTTTGCAATGGGGCCTTCAATGTATATAGATAACTCTTTCATCTGAGACTCCCACAAAACACACAAACATCCACATGCATTATCCTCAAGGCTTTGTTTTGATCTTTGCATTGTAGGCAAAACCTTGGCTTGTTAACACAAACTAGGTTATACTGTTGTTTTTTGCTGTTTTTCTTTTGATTTGCTGAACTTTAACTGTGGTTCAGATGCGTACATGCTACACTGAATCTTCAGTAAGTGATAAAACAGCTTTTAGGCCATCTACATTGGGGAACTAGCTGTATTCAAATTAACATATGGCCTTGCAAAAGGGTGTGAGTGATCTCTCATTAGACAAATGGCTGGCCAAGCTGTCCCCCTGTTGTAAAGTGCTCGGCTCTGCTCTCCTTTGTTTTCTAACAGGAACTAGTGCTAAGTGGAGATGCCAAACAGTGCTCTGCAGACAAAGGCCACTCTCACCCCATATCCGGGTTGCCGTGGATACCAGTGTCCTTATTTGAGGGCTGGAAAGGTTCCAACATGTGCCAAAAATAACCCCAATGGATTTTACTAAATTCTGTATTCAAGCCCCAAGAAGTCAAAAGTGTGATGATTTATTTTGCTGCAGCGTAAATATTTGTTCACTTTGCTGAAAATTTGCGGCACGGTAGCACTTGCGATAAGTTGGCATAGTCTTCTGCTCCTGTGTGTGTTTACACTCTAAAGTGTCCTTTTTGTGTTTAGTCCCCTGAGGCTGAAAGAGTTGTCTTTCCTTAAATCTCCCATTGTTTACATCTGTGAGGCCATCTGGGATCTTTTTTTTTTTTTACAAAGATTCGATAAAGGCAGTAACCTTCATTTAAGCGGCATTCAAAATTTTGTCCAGAGAAACTTTCCCAGCATTTTAATTCTATCGCTTCAGGGTCACACACTGGTGAGAGTCGAGCTGGTGAGATTATTGATTGGATTTCTCAAACTCGTTCGTAAAAAAAAAACTTACTGTAGGAGTCTTGTTTTTATTCATTCCACTTCCAATCACTCTGACATTATAATATCTTTAACTAAACGGGCAGAAATTAAGATTCAATTTTTTATCATGGGAAACATATTCAAGAAAACTCCAGCCCAGGAAGGTCAAGAATAAGTTATTGGTGCTATAACAAAGCTCTTTGTCTTTTTGTCATCACAGTAATTATTGAACATTTAGAATTGAATTGAATTATTACTCATTTTTGTGGAAAGCCCCAACGGCAATGTATCATCCTCCAAAGCACCCCGTGGGAAAAGCCCTAGCTGAGACTGAACAGGCGGCTGTGCAGACGTGTTTATGTGTTCATTGTGTGCTGCTACCACATGCCCTCACTGCCAGACAACCAGTGATCCAGCAGAATAAGACCTGGGACTCCAGAGGATCAATGCATCATTGACCATGGGCCTGGGCCTGGTATTGATCCAGCCCTGCACAGCCAGTTTGTATCTTCACTCAGCCAGATAGAGGTACAGATACAATTAAGTGAGAATCTCTGCTTTGAGGAGGTGAGGTTCACACACACACACACACACACACACACTAGTGTTCAGTAGAAGCCAAAATCTGCTCATCTCAATCATATATCCTCTGCCTGAGTTAACCAAGAGGCTATGTATGCCCTTCCCCCTTCCAGTTTGTCTTATCTAAGAAGGTGGAGAATCGATTTCACCGTAGGAGTATGAGCAACTGTTAGTACTGAACTAACAGCTGGATGCGTGCCATGTTGGGATGTCAAGAATGTGGCCTGCAGTGCTGTTGACAACACATGGTCAGTCTGTTTCTGACTGAGCATTTGTTCATTCTGGGAGTCTTCTCTAGTTAATCAGCCTGTTGTTCAGGAGTGTGTCAGCTGCCTGGTCAGAGGACTTCTGCCCTCGGGGATTCACACAATCTCATTTCCAAACTGAATGGGTCAAGAGAGAGCAACTCGCAGACATAGATAAGTGCTGGTTTAGATTCACAGCACGTATCGGAACAATGGACTAAAATGATAAATGGCTTTGCAAGGCTGAGTGAATTCATCAGAGACTGTCCACTTTTTGTGTTGAACCAGCAATGGCCACATTGTGTAGAAGTTGATAGTCCTATATGTGTACTGTGAAAACCCATTAAGCTAAGATTGCCTGAGGCTACAGTATTTTCATGTCTCCACCTGTATATCAAGCCGGCATTAGGACCTTTGCTACTAGCCTGGCAGTATATGCAGAATTTCCTAACCCAGCAGAGTTTCTATGCTCTCAGTGTGAGCTACTCCCACACACACTGTGTGCTGGGTTGCCTTTGAGCTACTTTTGTACAGTTTTCTCTCTGTGGTTGTTCCCTGTTGTCTGCAAGCTGTATGCCCTCTAAAGGAGCATACAGTGGTATAGCTGCTTAGCATTCAGTACACTTCAAAGCTCCTCAGTGTGACAGCACAGCCCAGGGCTCATTCTCTCCTAATTGGAGGTTCATTAAGGGACATGGTGTGCCTCAAGGGAGCCCTGCTCACTGCCAGAGGTGCCTGTCTCTATTCGAGATTTTGGGGTGTTTACTTGCTGTGGCTGCTTTAGGAAATGGAGAAATATGAAAATGGGTTTTTAATTGAGATTAAGGGTGATGCGGCATGCATGTGGTCCTGTAGTGTCATTGTCAGAGGGTATTAGTGCACTCCAGAGGGAGTTTTAGAGTGGCATACAGTAAATGGGAAAACACACCTGCTCCAGCTGCACTAGGGCGATTTGCACCATCCCCAGGGTTCAATTACAGGTGATCATTTAGAGGGTCAATGACATTTAACAGGGTCAAGTTACACCCCTTATAATCTCAACAGGGTTCCAGTGTTAATGATTATTTGTTATTCAGGCTCATGCTCAAGATGAAGTGAACTGGATGGTTATTGGGGGACTGAAGGAGCAGACACAGTGTCCTTGTCATGCTGATCGGTGGCTAGTATAGCAAGGGAATATGCACTCACTTCATTAATCATGCCGAAAGGGTCATCTTCAAGGAGAACCACCCGGGATGTACTATTTATATAGAGAGTACTCTCAAAGTGGGTCTGTGTCTTCCTTATCATTCTAGTTGATCATTTAAGTTGGCACAACCATCATGGATGATCATGTAGATGCCAGCCAAGCAGACCTTTCATTTTCTAACTTAGCATGATGAAGGTCTGTAACAGCGTTTTAGAATGTCTCATCCTCATACAGACAAAAATGTAGGTCAGATGGGTTTGCCCTCATTACAGAACTCTGGCTTCTGACTGTACTGGGAAGTTGATTCAGGATCAGTTCTCAATAATCCTTTATCAAACTCAACCATGCTGCCCAGCCTGGCTTTAGATCTGTCTTTGCCAAGACTAAACAATAGGATCTTAGTGTCGTGTGGCATTTCATGATGTCAGTAACAGGAGACGCTGCAAACATAGAGGAGTTGGCATTTATTGGATATCTCGAGGCAAATGCTGCCACTTTGACTGTCAGATTGAGGACATACACAGTATTTCCTGCAAACAAACACATTGCCTGCAATAATGCGCAGTGTGCAATATGTCTTTTTTTTTAAAGGTTGTTTTTTGCTGGTGTATACAAACCCACTGCCACACACTTTATCTTGATACATTGCTAGCTTAGCAAAACAGTGCACCTGAGCAAGACCTGCTTTTAATCTACGAGCAATTTGTCAATATAAGACTGCAGCTCGGGGTGTGAACCAGGTTTCCCTTGTCTACATAATGTAGCCGGCAGAATATTCAGTGCAACTTAGTGGTCTGATCTCTACGGTCGGGCTGTGATCGATGAGGCACTGCGCTCCCATGGGAGTCATGGGAAAGACCAGTTTGTTTACTCTGCACTTTCTCTGGGGTCTTAGTGGCAGGTTGATTTATACTGTGGTGGTGCAGACCATAGGCTTGTTATTTGCTAGCTCCATACAGCCCACTTCATTCTTAAACATCCAACGCAATTTAATGCATAAAAAAAATTGGCTGCAGATCTGACAGTTGGTTTGACCCTAAGATGAGAGCAAAAAGCCGAAAGTTGGAAGAGAAATCAGAGAATGAGATGTGAGCTGTGCTCTGACAGTTTTTTTAGTCGACCCCTTCCCACTCCGCCTTTACATCCCCTGCCCTAATAAATACAGTTTGCACTCCTCACAGGAGCCAAAGACGAACAGTGGAGAGCAGGAGGCATGATGTTGATGCTTTTCTGTGAGACTGTAATGTATGCAAATCTCAATTAAGACCTCCAGTGCCCTCATTAGGCCTTTCAGTGAGCTTTGAAAAGGGAAGGGTTAATTAAAACCCATCTCTGGCAATGAGGCTGTTGGTTGCTCTCAGAGTACCACGAGGAGTGTGATCAATACCAGAGCATATCATTATGATTTAGAGGAGGTGTTTAACTGTAGCTTTAAATCAATTTCCTTGGGTCTGGAGAAAGGAGGAGACGAAAAAATAATAAGCCCTCAGCCTGGTGAGGGGAAGAAATGTTCTCATTTCATGTTAACTCTCTCCCACGGCAAGACAAAGACTGCCTTCACATCTTTAGTATTGTTCAATTTTATTGTCATGACAGCTTAGACAATGAAACAAAAAAACAACTTTCTCTGGAGTTCCAAGCACGTAGAAATTAGGAGCAGAAAAAGATCTGAATTATGACTTAATTATTTAGGCAAATGTCATACTTCCGTGTAAAATAATTGCAGCAACCAGTTGAATATTCCTCGTGAGACGGTGTTTTGTGGAGGTTAACTTATTTCACCTGAAAAACATGAATTTCCGGGTGAATGACGTCCAGGTTCGGGTGAAAGAGTCATGGCTGAATCATAGTTGAGAGACAGCAGAGGCCCTTCAAAGACAGACAGGAATCAAAGCTGGCGTCGATCATAACCCCGGCTTCACCACTGCCTTAGAGAAGTAGAGATCACCCAGAGGATACAGCTGACAGCACATCAGGCAGTGCAGACTGCCTGAAGATTATGAGATTACAGCTGATGGACGTGCTGCAAAGTACAGACAAAAGAAGTGAAAGGAAGGCATTTTCACTTTTTTTTCAATTTAGAGGTGGCAGTGTGTAGTTGCTCCATTGTGTAAACCTATTTACAATTCCTCAGAGAAATTGCTTTTTAATCCGCTTGTTACCCAGCCTCAATCTTGGCTATCACTATAGGAGAGCAAATTAATAATCACAACTACAAAGCAAAGAGTGCTGGTTCATTTCTGCCAAATAATTAATTTTCTTCCTTCACCGAGACTGCAATTATAGCTGCCCCAAAGATTTTTTCCACTTCAGTTTTTGCAGAATATGTAGAGATGATTCCTTAGACAATTCCGGTCTCCCCCTGAGGGGAAAATCTTGTTCATTTGCAGCTTGGTAGGTTAAATGAATGCTTCAGCAAAAGCTATTTGGTGCATCAGATATATAGGTATATAGGGTCATTGATACTGACACACCCGTGTTGTCTCCTAATGCAAGAGAGGCATTCTTCATTAACAGCAGTGCTTCCAGGATGGGCCCTCATCAGGGAAAGTGTGTTTATGTCAAATAGAGGGTGGGCTTATGGGAGCACAGGGCGCCTGCCTCTCATTACATTAAGGAGAAGAAGTAACGGCCATACATCGGTGGTTAATGCACAAGGAGACCCAGGACTCATATCCTTAAAATGCTCTGTGATAGACAGCCTCTTGAATAACACTGAACTCAGAGACCCCATCTGTCCGTTGATAGGAGTTGGTGAGAAGGAGATCTAGCCATCTGACGTTTGAAGTGCATTTTAAACACAGTGTGTGGTGAGATGAGGTGTGTCAGGTTGGTTGACATTGTGTAGCCCAAAACTTGTAGTTACTTAGGGATTGCTGGGGAGTTATAGCTGGTACAGTGCGCCTGAGGGGATAATACAAGGATTTTCTGTTGAAATTGGACCAAACGAACTGACAGGCCTGTGTGTGTGTGTGTTGTGTCGTGTATTTGACTGGCAGAATTCATTAAAAATGTGAGCAGGTTTTTTGCAGGGTATTATTTTCTTGGCACTTCCATCTGAATGCCTATCCCCGGTGCAAGAGAAAGGGAAGACACTGAGCGTTTGGCAGAATTCATTAAGTGACATGTTTTATGTTGTGTGTATAACGCTGTTTTCTCAGGGGCAGGGAGAAGCTTCAGCACGGGGGACAACCATGGAGGGGGATTGTCTCAGCTGCATCAAGTACCTCATGTTTGTCTTCAATTTCCTCATCTTTGTAAGTATTTCTCTAGTTCTCAAAGACACTCAATCTGCCTTCTCTGAAGTTACTGTCAATCTAATGATTTAAGATGGGTTTGTGGCTGCCCCCTGCACGACTGACTAATGGAACCACATTTGCATTTCATTAGACAGAGGCAATCTTGATTCTATCAAATTCTCTTTTGATTAGATTTTAGTATGCTGACACACATCTGAGGCCACATGGAGTTTCTGACTGGCACCTGAGTTTATCAGTCCTGATCAGACAATCAAGAGTAATCCTGTTATTCTGAGGCTGTAAAGAGGGGGAGGGTTAGGGTAAGAAGGTTTGTCACTTTTCCTGCCTTATTAAGCGCAACCAAACCGTTTAGAGACTCTACTAAGACAAGGTTGTTCAAGGCTGGGGTAATAATGCAACCAGCAGAGCAATAAATGAACTTGGCTGTAAGCATCAACCACTGTTTTTCACTGCCATCCCTTTTTTGTTTGTCTATGGCAATTTCACACTCATGTAACACAACAGCATTTTTCAAGCCCAATGAGCTTTCAAAATGGCTCCCTCCCTCTTCACATACCACTACCTCCGCCTGAGCTGATGTGGTGCTCATTTGCTAGAAACTCCTGGTCTCTCCCTGTGACAGCAAGACAGCTCAGATCTCTTCCCCCTACCTCAATACCTTCTTTCCTTAATCACATGAGTCACCCTACAGTGGCTGCAGATAGGGTTTTATTGAAAGGCAGGATGGGAGAGGCTGCAGTGCTGTGGATTTCTTCGGCAGGTTGGGGGGGGGTTAGTTGAGACGGGGTCTATCTCCACCCACCCCACCCCACCCCCGCTAAGGCATTATGGCTCTGTAGATATCCAGCCTTTTATCTTCTTTTTAACTCTCACGCCAGTCCTATTGGAGATTTGCATTACCAGAAAAAGTGCAATTTTATTTTCCATTATATGACATCTTGTTGAATGTTTCGTGTGCCACTTGGGATACTGCAATCCACTGACTTCCCATTAATTTTTAAAATGCTGCCAATTTCTGTTTTGTCTAACCAGTGTCTTCTCTCTCTTCCCATCAGCTTGGGGGCTCTTTCCTACTGGGAGTGGGAGTGTGGGTGCTGGTGGACCCAACAGGGTTCAGGGAAATTGTAGCAGCCAACCCCCTGCTATTCACCGGAGTCTACATCATCCTGGGCATGGGAGGCATGCTCTTCCTTCTGGGCTTCTTGGGATGCTGCGGAGCCATCCGGGAAAACAAGTGTCTGCTCCTTTTTGTGAGTCGGTCTGCCACAGTATAAATGCGCCTCTGTTACTGATCTTGTTTGTATACATGTGCGTTGATTATTCTGTCTGTCAGTTTTTGGACTGATGCGCTTGAAACAGAAAGCCAAACAAGCAAAATGCCCTACTATTTGCTTTTGTGCCTCAAGCCTCATGCATAGTTAATGCTGAGTGAGGAGGGCACAGCCAGAATGTGATTTTTAGTGACTAACATGCACTTTTTCTGACACCCATCCACCTTGCGCTACTGTCTCTCACTCTGCCTCTTTTTCTTTGTCTTATTGCAGTTCTTCATGCTCATCCTCCTCATTTTCTTAGCAGAGCTGGCTGCTGCCATCCTGGCCTTCATATTCCGGGAGCACGTAAGTTTCCTCGCTGCAAAAACAGCCCTAATAGAAAGAATACATATTCTTAAATATAACCAAATTCTCTTGTATTAAGCAAAAAACTCTGCCAGTGGGGTAAACAAATGTCGCTTGGATAGAATGGATTAGATAAAATAAGTCTAGTCACTGAAAGAGCATAATGGGGCATAAATCTAGAAAAATTGAAGCAGGTTGCGCTTATTACATTAATTATTTAACACTTGATATTCTGAAATTGAAAAGTTGTCTGAGTTTGTGGAAAACTCAACTTATCAACAATAATCTGAACTCTGCCTGTCTGATTCTGTAGCTGACCAGAGAATACTTCACCAAGGAGCTGAAGAGACATTATCAGGGCTACAACAACACTGACGTCTTCACCTCCACATGGAACGCCATCATGACTACAGTAAGGCCACAACACACATGGCAAAGAGCTTTTACCAACTCATTGCTTCTGCTAACAGTCTGTGGAAACCAATCCTGGCGTCAGGGGGCTATATTTTATAGATAAAATCCTAGACATTTAGGTCAATATTCATGCTGAATTGGTACATGCACACACAGTGGACCACAGGCCAGTGCACAAATAGGCACTCAGTAATAATGGCTTCTTCTCCTATTCTCGTCTCTCCTCCCTTCAGTTTGACTGCTGTGGGGTGAACAGCCCAGAGGATTTTAAGGACAGCCTGTTCAGGATGATCAACGAGGATCATATGGTGCCAGAAGCCTGCTGCCAGCGTGCCAGTCAAACCGAGGAGTTGGCCTATATCAGCCGAGGGCAGTGCTTATCAGGAAAAATGATGTTCCGCAATAATAAGGTAAGTTCTGACATCTACCGTGTCAGCACCTCTCTCCCTTTCCCATTCTGTTTCTGTTCTGTCTCCCTTTCCAACCACCTCCAGGCTTAATTACAGCAGAAGACAGTTGAGGGGTGACATCCAGGGACCAGCAGACTCCTCCATGGCTGATTAGTGTTTCTCCATGTTTTGAATGGGAGTCCTTCTTACTATGTGGTATAGACACCATTGAGGTGTACCTATAAGGATAATAACGTATCCCAATATCAGTGTGTGTGTGGAGCGAAAAAAGAGGATTATAATATCTGAATATGTGAAAATTCTGTGTTTTCAGTTTTGCATGCACCCTCACATCTCTTCTTCCATGTGTGTAGAGAAAGGTGCGGAGTGAAATATAATTACATTGCACGCTGATAGGAGGAGGTTTTGATTGTGCTTTCCACCTGTTGTTTTTCAGACCAGTAGAACAATGCCCGATATCCGTGATGTGTCTCTCTGTTCATCCAAACAAAGAGCCCTCATTAAAAGGCAGTGAGGCTGGAAGACTTGCTTCCCACTCATTCAGCCAGGCCTTTGTTCAAAGCCTCACTCGATTAAAGCTGTGATGTTACTTTAATTGTCTCAGTTATTCTCCAAGTTTATGGCCTATTGATTCTCTTCTCACCACTTTGTGTGTCCACAGGGTTGTTACTCTGCAGTAGTTGACTACTTTGAACTTTACATCTATGTGGCTGGAGCGCTGGCCATTGTGGTGCTGACCATTGAGGTATGAAGGGGTTTTAGATATTGAAAATGCCACAAATGTACTGTAGTTTATTTTTGTTATTAAATGACATTAGGCAGGAGATATTTGTCTCATTGTGTACAGGGTTATTTGAAAGGCAAGGCTTTTGTATGACAAGTTCTCCATCTAGTGGTGAGACTTGGTACTACAGGTGCATTTATTTTACAAAGCTAGAGTAAAATACCATCCATAGTTGTACTTGTACCCTGCTGCAGTTTCAGCTGCATTATGCTTGTCGTGATTTTCTATTAAATTAATTTATTTTTTTTTACTAATAATCACATTTTCTTTCTTTTTTTCCAGCTTTTTGCCATGGTCTTTGCAATGTGTCTCTTCAGGGGGATCCAGTAGAGCTGCTCCATCTGTGAACTTCTTTTTTTAAAGGGAATTCAGGAGAAAAGAAAAAAAAAAACTAAACAAAAAGGACACTTGTAAATTTGTTGATCTCTTTTTCTATTGGCTAACTGGTAGAAAAACAAACTCTTGTACTTCACAGCTGGACTTTTGAGGTACTGGGTGGCAAACAAAACACAACATAACACGCACACAAACTATAGAGAACGAGTGAGATCAGAGACAAAACTGATGTAAAAAGATTTGTGTGTAAAGTGGAAACAGTAATTTGTGGACCAGGTCTAGCACAGACTGGGTATGATGTGGACCAGGCATGAAGACCAGGTGAAGCCTGAGCAGAAGGCACTGCACTGACTTTTGGATGAAGAATATTTATATTAAGTAAACTTGGCTTAATTGTGTAAAAATGTGTTCTATGTACAGTACACTTGTTGGGCTGTTACCCGTTTCTTTTCATACTCTGTACTGTAACACACCCCCTCCCTCAACATGCCTTTTTTTACAGCCACTCTTCTTTAATGCTGTATTATATAAGCTCTGTGTGTGTGTGTGTGTGTGTGTGTGTGTGTGTGTGCGCGTGCATGAGTGTGAGACTGTTTGTGTGTGTGTGTGTGTTTGTAAGTGTGTATATACTGGATGCTCTCTTTTAATATGTATGAACTAATTAGTGAGCATGTGATTCATGGCTCTCTGTGACCCCTCCCAAGCTTGAAGGCCAATCTCTGATTCTTTTTCTATTTGTACGGTGATGTTTCTTGCAGTAGTGGTTATATGTGGTTTTAGGTGGTGAAACGTATGTGTATGCATTTGTATTAGATTCTTGAAAAGTCATTGATATAAATGGCATTCTAAATGGCTGTCTTTGTGTTTTTTCTTAAAATCATTTTTTAGAAACATTCTTTTGCGATGTTCTGCCTTTATAAGTAATAACAACACATCTTAGCATGACTGAAGCAAATATTGTACAGAACATGAAGGTTCTTCCAAGGACGCTATCCAGCTTGGCCAACGTAGAACAATTCAATTTCATTTTTAAATTGTTAAATGCAAGAGAGAAAAGTCCCATCAGGCTCCATGACAGAAGTCATTATATAGCTAAACTGCAAAAACCACTAAATTTGTCACAAATGACAATTATAGATTTTCTGCTGCAGTCTTACAATATGGATGACTTGTCTCTTTTATTATGAAATCATTCATCATGTACCACCCTTTGATATATGAAGTTTAGAAACATAACAGATTGTTTCGTGTACTGATGAGCCAAACAAAAAAATGTGGTTGGGGCCCACATGTGGCTACTGTGGTAATAAAATCAATTACACCTTGAATGCAATAGTATTGATTTTTTTCTAGCGAGAGAGATCATGATAGGTATTGAACAACATAAAGTGAGAATAAGTAATGATGTTTATAGAAATGGGGTCATTGCAGCAGCACATAGCAATAAGATACAGCAACGAAAAATAGACACAAGTACAGCAGATGGTGACAAACTTTTCTTCATGTAAATATAGTTGAAAGCAGTGCTTGTGATTTGTAATATTCCATATTAAGGCAAAACCGATTGTATATAACACAGGGACGTTAAAATCCCTTCATACCTTTGTTGACCTACACAGGTGTTTCTGTTTACTTTTTCTGATTTGCTATTTTCTGTGTAGACATGTACACGTCTTGTAATGGATTTAGCAGTTAGCATTTTATTAGTAGTAGCCTACACGGTGCTACGTGCCCTCATTAATATAACATTTATCCTAATGACACATTTTTGGGTGTGAAAAGTAAAAATGATGTCCCATATTTGCCTCATTTGGGAATGCTTCTCAGATTTTTGTTTACATCCAACAGAAATACAATTAAATATCTGCTTTAAGTAACGTTACCTATATAAATGAAGTTTTAATGGAATGAGACTAAAAGTGAGGAAATGCCTATTGGCCACGTGGGTTGTAGCTTCCCCTTCTGGTTAGTGGCTCTGGCATTGGCATACCAGCAGCACTGGAGCAAAAGCTGCAGGTATTTAATAAAAACTCTTGACTCTCAGGTGCGTCAGGTTGAGCCTACAGGGGACGGAGCGGCCTGGTCGGTGCATGAATCAGCCTTTTCATCCTTTAAGGAAGAAAACAAAACAAAAACAAAAATCTCAAGTAAACTATCCGAAATGGGCTGGACGTACTTACTCATACATCCTCGCCTGACACCTGTAAAGTGGATTGATGTTGTGTTTTCTGGACAACATGGTGAATGTACGGTAAGCCACATTCTGGCGCTGCGGCCTGGTAACGCTTGGCCATATTTGAAACCTCATTATTTAGTTTTTAATGACTACTTTTACCATCGTGTGCTTGTAATCTGAGGCCCCTGCTTTCACTTTACTCGAGTATTTCAATTTTATGCTGCCTCTACATTTCATTCCAAATATTGTATTTTGAACTGCAGTGTTTGACAACTGTTAACGGTGTTTAAATGTTTAACTATTTTTAGGTCTTACATATATTTTTAAGTGCTGATTTATCCGACACTCTTTAAAATCAAAGCTCTGTAAGGCTACAATAAAATAATTCTGGGTTAGCTGTAATGCATATGTGTATTCCTTAATGTAATATGTTGGCCTATATAATAACGTAAAGTAGGGTTAGGGTAGATTAGAGTATATAGTTTATATCTGATAAGTATTTAATGTAGTGTATCTTCATACTTACAGTACTAAATCACTTAAATAGCTTTTTCTAAATTAATTAGAAAAGTTCAAACCTCAGTGTATAACTTTATAGTGCAGTCGTGCTGCTCTTAGTGAAGGATTCTTGCACTACTTTTTGTCAGGTTTTATCTATGTTTTTAAATAGTTGAACACTACAAACCTCTGACTGAAGTCTCAGAGAACATGTGATTATAAGTTCCCTAAGAGACTCATTAAGGAGCACGTTTCTAAATGGGAGAATATGGCTACTTGTTAAGATGACTACTGTATACTTTTCCTGCCTCATTATCATATACTGGAGCTCATTATAGGCCCGTCAAATAAAAGAGTATTGGGTAGGTTGCACGTTGCATGTGCTGTACTGTGAGCAATTAAGAAAGGTCACAAAACAGTCACCATGAGCATTGACAGTCATTACAATAAACTGATACAGCACTCTTCTTGATGAAGTGCTTTAAAAGAAAAAGAAAATTTGAGCGACAAGCGAAAGGAAGACATTAAAATCCAAGACACAAGGATGATAAAATGAGATTAATAGTAGAGGAAAGTCTGAGTAAAACTAGCAAACAATAATATGCTCTCTTTAAATGAGTGTTTCCAAAAGTGATGTAAAAGAAGTGAATGGAAAGACATGACCGGTTGAATCATAATTACAACCAAAAAAAAACCCTTGTACGGTATCTCACAAAACCAAATATTCTTTTGAAACCAGTCAGAAATGTACAGTAGCGGCGGTGCACTTTCTACGCACTGAGCTCACAGTAATTTAAATTGACCACATGAGGGCAGTATCGTCCCTACTACGCTCATATCCAGTACCCGTGAGTGTATGTTTTCATCTAAGCATCAACAAGAGGGAGACCTTTGTATAAAGAGTGTTTATGGGGACTTAACAAGGATTTATTCATTTTGTAGCTAGTGTTTTCATCTAATTAAAAATGAACATAGTGAAGTTTGTTATAATCCTTTTCACACATTAATCATCTGCTCATGAGAAATCGATTCTTCTGCTTGCCACACAAATATACCGAAATACTGTCTGCATGCATATGTTACACGCTGCCCTTATAGCCCATTTACTCTGTAAATATTAGCTTCAATGCACCGGCTCTCAAGAGGACTGAACTTTTTCACAAACTCCAGAGTGTTGACTGAGGCAAATTTGACATGACTATAAGGCAGGGCCCTAAATTAAAACAGTGTGTCTATTGGTATTTTAGGCACATTTTGTGTTTGACCTCCTGATCAGAAAGTAAGCACCAGTAGCAGCCAATGTGTCAGTGTGGCCCGCTCCCCCCATTCCTCCCATTTGAAGTGTCTGCACTGGTTCAGGTCAGGATCTCTCAGAGTATTTAACAGCTGCTAAGTGTTACTGGTGGTCAGCACGAGCAGCTCCTGATGCTGGTGGTTTACTCTCTGTGGCATCACACAGTGAATAAGTAACACAGGCCTGAGGTGTGCGACCCTCCCGGTGGCATGTCCGATGATTACGTATGTGCAACAGCTACTACTACGTTTTTCACGTTACATCACGGACTGGGCTTTTATGTCGGTTTTAGGCTCATTCTATTGTGAGGAGTACATAGAATATAAAAACATTTTCATTTCAACATGTTTAATAGAGGCTTTGCTTGATATAGAGATCACAAATGATACAATATATGAAGACGCACATTAGTGTGTGTGAAACAGTGGCTGGATGTCAACAATTGTCATGCAAATTGCAATGCAGTAAAAACAGATATGCCAACAGCTTTCTTTTCGAAACAAAATCTTGTTGCTGTAGTGGGACCATGTCCTGCATTGGTGGATTGTTACTGGTTGTTGTTGCAACGTTGCAAACAGATTAATTTGTGTTAATTACTTGTGTTATAAAGTTTTATCTGTTACTAAGAAGGATATGCACAGTTAACAGGAGTCCCCCCTCTCAATACGCTCCATAGTGCCTCTAGCAGCAAATAGTATTATATATAGTAAAATATATATAATGCTGCCTTTTCTCGTGTTACAGCTTTATGGTAGTAGAATATGAAAAAT
>JAPQRN010000022.1:13712109-13754426 GCA_037367275.1 Coranthus polyacanthus | reverse complement strand
ATTAGTGTGTGTGAAACAGTGGCTGGATGTCAACAATTGTCATGCAAATTGCAATGCAGTAAAAACAGATATGCCAAAGGCTTTCTTTTCGAAACAAAATCTTGTTGCAGCAAACAGTATTATATATAGTAAAATATATATAATGCTGCCTTTTCTCGTGTTACAGCTTTATGGTAGTAGAATATGAAAAATTTGTACAGTACAGGAATTAAAACTCATATACTCATTTTGCGTTTTCAGTACCGTGCCTCTGAGATGAAGTTTTAATCAAATATAGACCTGTGGAGAAAAAGAAAGCAGCCACGTTGCAAAATACGACACAAAAAGAATCTTATGCAATTATTATGTGTGGACAATGTTCTGTTTCACATGCAATAACGACCACATATCAAAATAAAGGATTTGGTCTGCTCTGGCTTTGTGAAGTAAATGGACAGGCCATGGTTAAACTTCTCTCTGAGATTTGAATTCATCAGAATTTTCCATCTTAATTGTTGCCACTAGAACATCTTTGCAAAAGGTTTTGGATCCTCTCAAGAGTAACAAATCAAGAATGAACACAAAATACTAGATTCAAGAAAACTCCTTTGTTCTCAAAGTGGTATTTATTGTCTTCCTAAAGCTGTTAGAGGAATTTTAGTAAAGAGTCATAAAATAATTTTTGTTTTGTTTTGGGTCATTGCAAAAGATTGATGCTGTAGTATTTACCTCTTTGCTCTAGTGCAGTCTTGCGCCACTACATCTCCTCTTTCCTCATAAAAATTCCTACCAGGAAAAAGGGAGAAAAAAGTGAGGGATGGGGGAGAGAGGTAGGATGGAGGGGCTCCATGTTCAGTTTGTTTTAGCCCCCTGTTTGGAGAGGAAACTTTCATTGCTTGATGATTTATGAGTGGTTAGACTCCCAGGGGAATTAGAGAGTCCTTTTTCCTGCATGTAATAACCCACCCTCTAACATAAAACTTACGTTTCTCCTTTGAGTAGTGTTTATCCAGTGTGAAAGGTGTTAGGTCCGGTGGGGAGTTGAAGGGCCCAGAGAAGCCCCTAAGGACCGTTCAACAGAAACCATACCAGGGCAGACAATTCACATCTGCTGCGATGAGACCGCAAAACCCATCGTGAAAATGTGAGAATCTACATAATGCACTCAACAACACAGCGTGATATACAGGCTATGCAGTAATACAAATAACACTGCCTGGATGTAAGGCTTGTTGTCGTGATACAGAGTGAGCGAACTGGCTCAAAACTATCTAGTCTCACAGAACCAGTGGGCTTGGACCCGACCGGCCATTGTGACGCACAGTGTGGTGCCCACGACCCAGCGTGAAACAGGAAATAGCTGGAAAGGCCAGGAAATTAGTCTCTTGGGATGGGTCGTTTCTCAGGCCAAGCTACAACACTGTCTTGAGAGATTTCATGTACTTTGTGACTCACTTGTGAAGCATGTGTTTTCAGTCCACACGACTTACATTTAGCTGATGACTACAAATAAATGGTCCCAGCTATCCCACAAAGTGCTCTATGGTTACAAAGGAAGAGAGTAATGTTTGGTGGCCAGCTGACAGCTGAGTGATTGTGGCTGTATGAGGCCACATCATTTTTCCTCATTGGTTATCTCTTTGTTTTAGAGAGTCTGCACTAGAGGTCAACTGATAGTAGATTTTTAAAAACGATAGTTTGGAGCACAGAAAATCCAGTGGGTCAATATCTACCCTGAGCCTGGTTCTGTGGGTGAGAAGTTTTTTTTCCTTCCTGGTGTCACCTAGTGTTTGCTCATTAGGGATTTGTTATTTTCTCTATAATATTGAAAGGTCTTGACCTTATTAGTCCCTTGAGATGGTTATTTCGTTGTGATTTGGTGTTATATAACTAAGCTTGAGTTGAAAATTGAATTGAATATCACCCCCACCCCAACCCTACCTCTATTTAAAGGGGGGGAAAATTACCCTCTCAGAATTTAACTTTTACTTTATTAGAAACTGTATGATTGCTGAATTGAACATCTAAGTCAAAAAAATAAGTACCTAAGTAAGTCAGTAAATAAATACATGTGGTCACTTAAAGTAGTAAGTAATCAATAAATCTGGAACTGGACATCAAACTAACCGTAGAAAATCTAGGTGGGAGTGATTTGAGTCCAGTTGAAAAGCCTAATATTAGCCAATGAACTCTATCCAAGCCAAATTCTGCTGACACTCATAGTTTGTAAAACGTCCTATCAGTGCTGATTAATTAACCAAACTGTTCTATCTCTAGTTTACACTTCCTCTGTTCTCCACATATTTCACTCATTCACTGTTACAAAATTCCCTCACAGCTGGAGGCTAATGCAGAGCTTAGCGCCTTTACTGCATACTAGAGTTTCTCACTCTGTGGTCCACGCTGTTGAGCCGTCATCTCTGCCTGTCAAGCAGGTCCAGAGTGACCTGGTGCACGTGAGTCTGCTGAGGTCAAGTGTTGTGTATTTCTGACCTCTGAGCTCTGCAGCAGGAGGGCGTCTTGTGCAAATGCGCCGAACAAGGCTTGACTTGAGTGCACAATAAATCAGAAGGATGCTTCACCGCCCCCATATTCACAAGATTCATAATTGGAAGCATATTGCTAAGAGGAGAGACGAAATGCTGCTCTGGAACAAAGAGGTTGAGGGGGTTAGAAACACAGCCTGATAACAAACTTGAAGGGTGTTAGGGAGGAATCAGTGGGCAGCCTGCTGATTTCAATATGTTGACTCTTAAATTTTAAAGGGCTGCACACAGTCAGAGACAAAACAGAGGCATCAGCAGGGTGACTCATTTCATTGCAACAGTATGCCAAATGATATTTTGAGTATGTTTTATTAGTGATCTCATTTATGCTCTACCACATGCGTCTAGTAAATAGAAAAGAAAACTGCTTTTATAAACAGTCTCGTCTTATACATAAAACGTCTGTCAATACTCACTTTAAACACCACTCTAGCAACAATACATGCAAATGCAGATGACTGAGTGCTAATTTAACCCACTAACCCAGTGGTTAGATCAATGATGTTCACCTCTTTTAGTCCGCCCAAACCACTATTCATGTGTCAGAGCCACTTTAAGTCCTTTCCCTCTCTGTTTATGTTAGCATGTCAGAAACCCACACTAGATATTTCCACACTCTAATAAACTAGAGTTTTATTAGTGGGAGTCTCTGAATGATGTGAGCAGTCGTGAAGCTGTTTCCATGGTTACAGACCGCAGAGATGCCTGTCAGGCAGCTGGCAGGCCATCGGCTGTTTGGTGGCCAGTGTCAGCTGATGGGAAAATGGAGCAGAGGCTGGCGAACGACCGCAGATTAACAAAGCCAGTTAATAACCCCTCAGACATGGGAAGATGCTTACTGTGATAAACTCACTTGGGGTTTGCTGTGAGCTTTGATTCTGGCTTTGCACAGCTCTCTCTGTTTGCAGCACTGTCTGTTGGTTGTATTTTACAGCAGAGCTTTCCAGAATGTTTTTTTTTTTTTTTTTGTACTGCAGACGGTTTTTATATTGTCACTTCTCTTATAGACACAAACATATCACTGAGACATCTCTGCAACATTTCCCGAGCTGCCGAAGACTTAAGCACTGCTTGTTATGAAAGGTCCCGTGATGGACTGGGGGTTTTTTTTGCATACCTTCAAGTCCAGTTCATTACCACAAAAAGTAGCTTTTACATGCTCAGCCCTTTTTGTCAGATCATATTGGGTCATCTTGGCCTAGTATTAGGTGAAGAAAGTCTACAAATTTTGTCCCACACTAGTGCTCACTGATGAATTATATTTTTATCATCATTGAAATATGAACACGTGCGA
This sequence comes from Coranthus polyacanthus, assembly GCA_037367275.1. NCBI lineage: Eukaryota > Metazoa > Chordata > Actinopteri > Kurtiformes > Apogonidae > Coranthus > Coranthus polyacanthus. Next base: position 13,750,607 of record JAPQRN010000022.1, on the reverse strand, counting down.
TGAGCACAAAAAGAAACAGAACAAATTAGAAAAATCTATTTAATTATACATGCCATGCATTCAGTCTGAACTTTCAGATGGATGTGCCATGTATTCACACCCTTTGGTCAATCAGATGAAGGCCCAACTAACTGTCAGATGCCTTCAGATTAATTGGTGTCAATTTGGTGGCAACTGCGTGCTTACTTTCTTTATTTTTTGTAAGTCATATTGTCATTCCAATATTAAACAACGTTATGCACAGTGCAGATTTCCTCCCACACAAATCTCTTACTTGTGAAAAACTATGCGTTATGAAATCGCTGTACATGTGGCTGTTGAATAATGAGACTAATGGTGTCAGAAAACACTTCAAATGATGCGAAGACACAAGAACATTGAAACTTTCAGGGGTTGCTGCAAATTGGTGAATTACATCTTTGTATTAGTAAATCTACAACACTGCAGATGTGCACCAGTGTACGAGTATCAGAGGAGAAGAAATTGATCTCATTGATAGAGCTGAGCTGTAGATAACATGATGGGAAAATCTGGCCATGTGCCAGAGACCCCATTAAGAAGAGCTCAGGAAACTAAGGTATGCTCCTCTCTCAGAAAACCTCGACTCTGATCTCACCCTTGAGCCTCTCCTCGGCTTAGACGTACTTCCTATTGCTGACATAATGGCCTGTCAGATCTTCTGAAGCACAGACAAGTTGACATACAAATACGCAGCCTGGATTTGGTTTATTTCCTTCCTAACATTTGCATACAATGTTCCACTAAGTACCACTTAGAAAACGATTTTAGCTTGAACACCACTGTCATGTCTCTTCTTCAGCCACCCATTTTTTTTCCCATTTTTACTTGGTTGGTAAATCTTGCTTAAAAACAGAAGTCACTACTTTTAGATCAATGCTGTATTCATGCTGCTTAGGACTGGTTTCCTATGTGTGTCAACAGCTTAGCTAAATGTGAGATGTTTACAGGCATTCTCAGCTTGTGGGGGACATTTTACTGGACAAAGTGATGTATGTTGTGTTCCTTCCACAACAGCCTCCCGCTCCTTTCCACCTCCTCTCCCCAAAGCCGTGCTGCGTGGCCATAGTGCTGACTTATGGCCGCAGCAGGAGCCTGCTCTGCCTTTTATGTCCCTTAGGACAGCATCAATATATCAAGCTTCTTCTGGCTCTTTTGATTTACAAGATTTCACTTGAAAGTTATTTGAGTGAGGTGGACTTTCTTCTCATAGTAGCAAACAAATGTCTGTCTGAATTTCCATGTCTGAGTCTGTTACGAGAGGTTTTGTTTTACCTGGTCAGTGTACTCGTCATTTTTGTTTGGCTCAAGTCCTTAACAGTTCATAGGAGTTCCTTCATTGGTCTAAAACTGTGTGGAGAAATTGGAGAAATGTGATTTACAGTGCAAGCAGCAGCTTTATTTTCAAACCAAAAGGGACCATTTAACACTGTAAGCGTAAGTGTCAGCTCTAAAATATGACCTATGAGAATTTTTTCCTGAAAGCTGATACAAGCATTGATTTACGGCCTTGGACTTGCTAACGATGGCCTTAAATGAGCAGCTCAAGCATCCATTTGTTTATTGAGCAGGTTGATTGACAGGCCAACCAATGGAAAAATAAAGCAGTGAATGAGGAATTGGATCTGTCCCCTCTTTGCCATATCAGCAGGGCACTAATGTAGTGGGGTGAACTTTGAAGTGCCCTAATGGTCTTCATGGTCCTTTAACCATGCAGGCTTCTATTAAGGGTGTCAGTGGAGCCTAGCTGGAGCAGCGTGACCCATTAGGTTTAATGAGTGCTGTTCAGGGCACAGTGGGCTGCTCTTCTTCCTCTCTGCAAGTGTTTATTTATGTCATCTACCCATATTTTAGACAGAAGGGGAAGAGGGCACGGGCAGGGGGAATGTCTCTTTAACTAGCGCTCCATTTTGTTGTTTCAGTCTCAGATTTTTATCAGTTCTGTGACTTCCCAGCTCTGTCGTTGCGGGTACGGTCTGACTAGGGCTGTGACTGTGGCATAAAACTTGAAATCAGCGTTTATGTTTTGTGTATTTCTTGTTCCTGAGTTGCAGCGGGACAAAATATTAACGTTGGATGCGTTAGTGTGATACTTTACAGATACTGTTGCCAAATGTCAACATTTTTATTAAAACCCATGGCACATGAAGAATTAGTAGTCAGTGTGTGTTAAAGAGGTTCTTTGTTGTATATCATTTCCTCTCACTCTCTCAAATTCTTTGAAACTGACACCACACCTTTTAAGGGTTTCATCATGTATTGTAGATGATTGTTTTGCAGAATCACTGCATCGCGATAGTATTGTTTCGTGTGTTACTCCGTTGGTGTGTTTCCATCCAGCTGTTTTTATTTGCATGTTCCATTTTGTGCTTAAAAAAATCTGAGGAAACACTGAAAATGTGAAAAAAAACAACCTTTAACGTTTTTTTTTTATTCTTGGGAGAGGTAGAAATGCTATGTAGTGTACTGATAAAAGATAAACGTGAGTAAGAGACTGCACAGTTCCTTGACTTAATACAAGAAACAAACATGTTATATTAGATGGGACAGGACTGTAAAATGCCACCATGTAGTAAGAACTGCAGAAACAAATGTTAGACAAAGGCTCTGACAAACCGTGGCAAATTTTGAGAAGCAAGTGGAAGAGTTTGAAATGTTATATGATCCAGACCAGCGATTTGGTTCGGGAGGGGGGGGGGGGGCGGCCAAAGCCAGTTTCAGATTTTTTAACAAAATATCTCTTACGTATCTCAGTTCCTCAGGCAATAGCTCAGGTTGTATGTGATTGTTTGACATCCACCATCTAAAGTCAAGCAAACAACTCTTAATATTTGTTTCAGTAATGGATGGAAAATACATAAACTTGCATTTTCTTTTGCCGGTTAAAATTTCTGATATATTTGGATGGAAACCCAAGTTGCGATTCCCATTCGGTATATTTATCACCACTGCATACACGCTCTAAAACACACACACACATAATGCTGTTTTGGAAAAGTGATATGTAAATTCAGTTCATTACTGATATTATAAAGGACATGAAAGATGAAATTTCTATAGTCTGATGTAAGTATTGTATCAGTATGTCATGTGCAAGCTTGCACTGAACCAGGTCCTCTTCCGTCCTGCTGCTGCTTTCCTTTTGATGATCTCCAGTTCTTCGACTCGAGCTGCAGACTTTAGCGGGTGACAGCACACTTCTCTTGAGTTTTCCCATTCTCGTGCAATCAGAGCGTTCTCGAGTTAAACTCTTGCACAACTGTGGAAAAGACAGCAATTGCTGCTGGGAGCGAGTAGAAGTGGGAGAGCTCCAACATTCTTTGCAGGGCAAAGACCACAGTGATGGCAAGATGTGAATTGGCACAGGTTATCTTAGAGTTTTTTTTTTTTTTTGTTTGTTTTTTTTTTGTTTTTTTCCCCTGGCCGTGGCTTGTCTTTGTCTTACGTGAGAGTTGTCTTAAATGGTTGTGCCTTCTGTGGAAGATCAACAATAAACGGTGGATTGATTACAGGCATCATTTTTGTTGTGTTGAAAAGAGTTTTGAATCACTTATGAAAATGTTTTTTTTTTTTTTCTGAGGACTGTTTTGTTGCATGATTGAGCTCATATTGCAAAAACAAAGAACATCTGTGTGAAACGATGTTGCATACTGTATTGCATGACAGCTTTCTCTCAGCCCGGCCATAGCTAGACTGTTAGCCAAAGACCACCTGGAGGTATTTAAGGCCCATTCAAACTATTAGGCTTAAGTTTGGACCCTAATGGCTGGGGCAGAGCGTCCCATCTGGAAGCTGCTGATGCGGGAAAAAGAATGGGATCACATATCTTCCACCTTTTAAACAGACGCATACACAAGTCAGCAGTAGCTTACATATTTCTATATTTTGGTAATGCAGTTGATTGCATTAAACCCTTTATGTCATTTCCTATCAGCGTGTGAGTGTACATTCCCGGGTCTTGTGATGTATTCTGTTAGTAGTTCATGGAAATAGACCGTGTATGGATGGTAAATATATAAAATCTGGTCTGTGTTGCTGCCGGTGTAATGCACAATCCCACCGTGCAACGAACAAGCATTTTCAAGGACATGTTTTTAAAAGAACAAAGTAAGTGAACTCATTCAACCACTGGAGATTCATTTATTTCATAATCACTTCAAAACAGTCATCAACAGAAACAGCAAGTTACTTCTGTACAACAAATGTCCGGCACCTTGAGCAGATCACATCGATGCTGTTCATGGTGCTAAATATGGACGGGCTTAGGAGACAGTTCTTGACTGCTGGGAAACAAAACCACATGCCCCTGGCTTTAGCAAAGAGACTACTGTCCCAGTGGTAGTAAAAAACACTCTTAAGTGCAATAACTTATTGCAATGACACTTTATGTAAAGTCACAATCAGATGTAGAAATACATGATTAATATACAAAAAGCTGCTTAAAGCCATAAGAAAATTAGAAAGCAATTTCAACACTGGTAAAAGTCCAGAGGAACTTTTCAGAATAACACAGAAAATATTTTTACACTTTTACAATATTACTGTAATACCTCAATGGTTTATCTCTGGAGGTCCATTATTTGACAAATAAGCAAAAAAAAAATGTACAAGCAAAAGAACAATGTCATTTATTGTTCACATTCACACAATACAACATTATAACCGTGAATTTTAATTGCTCTATTTCAGTAGTATCAACATGGACGGAGCTGCAGAGGAGTGAGCACTGAGGGAGGAGCAGCGAGACGCTCTCCGAAGTAGGAATTCAGTCACACATGTAGCCATGCATAAATTCATTTTGACCACATCCTGTTTTTATCTTTATATTTTGATGATATTCCTCCCATCCACCACAGTGTATATTAATTCAAAATGTTCCTTTTGTATTGAATAGAGTCATTTTAGAGGGCTTTGTCTTTTTATTTGAATTCATTTGTCTGACTGACAATACACCCTCTGTGTGAAAGTCGTCGGTGCAATCGTCATGTTGTCACTGGTTTGACTCTCTGACACCAGCAAGGGGTTGATTTAAAGGCAACAGCATCTTTGGTCACTAGAAAAATCTTTATGGTAATGAGAATTTCATGAGGAAAGGAAAGAACTGAGAGACATTGTTTAATATTGGATCGATTAGCTGTCAACAAATTAGATAATCAGCAACTATTTTGGTAATTGTTTTTGAGTAATTTTTTTATGAAAATAGACAACATTTTCTGATTCCAGCTTCTATAAAAATCTGAATATTTTCTCGTTTCTTTACTCCTCTATGGCGGCGAACTGAAAATCTTTGGGTTGTGGAAAAAACAAGTCATCTCGGGTTTTGGGAAACAGACATTTTTCACCATTTTCTGACATTTTATAGATGAAGAGAACTAATTGATTAGTCAAGAACGAACTGATAAATCAAGAAAATAATCGCGAGATTAATCGACAATGAAGATAGTCATTAGTTGCAGCCCTATTTAATATACTAAACTTCCAAACAGTAGAGTGGTAATGCACACTCATATGTTTCAATGATCATTCAGCTATGAGGCCCAAAAACAGACTATCCCAACTTAATCCACACAAGGGAAAGAAAAAGGATATGTAGCCCAGCGGGCGTCATAGAGAGATCAGCCAAAAGACTAATGAAGCCTGTCTCTAGTCTCAGCCTGCAGCCCAGCTCTGGTGACAAGCTTATTCCAGAGGGGCACCACACAGAGACACCCCTGCAATCACTGGACATACTCACCACATTCCTGCCGTTCAGTTCTAATGTCATCACATTACCTAAACCTTACAGAATGCTCTTCAGGACAATTAGGGCCACTGATTTGGCCTGCAGTCTCTGGCATGTGACGGATTCGGTGTGCACGCCGCGGATTCATCTCTGCTGAGCCCACGTATAATGATGAATTGATTATTACAGCGTGTGGAACTGTGTGTGCAGTATGTTCTCACCATGTACGCTGTGGTGTTCATATTCGCATGGCAGAACAGCTCACTTTGATGCTAATTAAGTGTGTCTATTCCTGTTGGTTGCTGATTAAGGCTGGCGTAGTTACTTGGTGTTGAAGGCTGCTGCTGTGCGTTGCAGCGCCTTGTCTGCCAGTGGAGACGGTGTTTCCTGTAACCTGAGGCCTGGCCTAGCAGGGGAACCTGGGGAGGCAGCCCTGGGGGAGGAAATGACACGTTGGTTTGAAATTGCTGCCAATCGAGCGCCTGCCCTCCTCCAGGACTAAACTGACACAGACCATGTATGCTCTCGCTCAATTAGACTTGGTTCACTTATTGCGACCTCTGTCTATGCACCAAAGACTAACATGTTATTGTTTGCTTTACAGTTTCTTTATAATATTAAATACATATGCGATGGAAAGTGACAGAAACAAAACTTTTAGTAGTTGCATCTGAGCTTTCTCTGTAATCGAGTGGCCCTGGTTTTAAATAGCTCGTAAATGATTATCATACATATCATTTCTGTTCAGAAATGTACTTAAATTGAGCTTGGTTTTTTTGAAAAACCCAAGTCTAAAATGGTAGTCGCGTAAACGACCGGAGCAGAATGGGCAGTATAAAAAGTCGAGTAAGGGAATTAATACTGTGAATCAAGCTTAATTTTGTAAACTTAAATAATGTATGATATGACTGGATTTGGACTGAAATACTGTATTATACAAAGGCATTTTGTAAACCGTGTTTATGATATTGCTTATTTTACTGAAATGTATCACTACAAGAAATGATACCCAGTTTTTTGGGGAATAAACCCCATATTTCAATGAGACCTGAGAGATCAAGGATCAAAAAAGACACATTTAGTCACACGTCTGTAACTCTCTCATTTTCAGCATCTGCTGATTGTCACAGTCACAGTTGTTATCTTAGTTGCATTGGCGTTGTAATTGCCTCTGTTATCTCCACAGTCTCTCACTGCTCATTTGACCTGTGTTATCGTTAGTGCTCTCAGGAAAACTCCCTCCTCCCCCACAGCGCTTACTAATGGCTGCTCCAGAGAAGGGGCCATATGGGGGCAGGGAAGAACTGGGTTGGGACATCATGTAGCCCAAGAGATGGCTGCACTGTGTTCTTTGGCCTTCATACGCAGTGCAGCTATGCTGGAGGACTTGCGGTCTGGATCAACATTGAGATCATAGCCATTGATTCCTCCACCCATTCCAGGACCACCAAAAAGACTGCCCATGTGTGTCTGTCCCATGTGGCTGCTCCCCGGACTGGACACGCCTAGGAAGTCAGACACACTTCCAGGACCGTGAGGATGAGGAGGCATGCAGGAGGGAACAGAGTCACAAGGCACAACGCAGCCTGGCACCGGAGATGCTCCACTGCTGCTCCCTATCCACGAGGGGTTCTGGATCTGAGAGAGATAAACATGTGACATGAGAAAATGATAAACATCACTGAACTGTGGAAACTGATATCTTTCATCCTTCTAAAAACAGATTGCTGCTGTCGTGTCATGGGTACCTGTGCGTAGTTCTCAGGCCGCGTAAGTAAAGGCAGTTCATAAGCTGTGGAGAAGTGTGTTCGGACCTGTTGCATCTGCCCAAAACGCTCTCTCTTTCTCCACTTTGCTCTGCGATTCTGGAACCACACCTGCAGAGAAGTAAACACACAATCCATTAGTAAAATACCTTAAAATAGAGACCAAACAAAGTCTAAACTTATCATTCCCTTATCACCTTCAACCACTAGTACTGCAAAAAACCAGGTCATCCGCTCAGCTCAGCAAGACAGAAACTGAACCACATAAAATGAAGACAGTGAAGCAAATAAATTCTGTAGCACATGAAAGTCTAGGCCCAGGTTTTAAGACTTGACGTGTCTTTAAAGTGTAGTCCGCGCGGAGCTATTGATGTGAAAATGGTGAGTCTCCCCTGGTGCTGCACGTTTCAGCTCCTCCCTTTGATACACGGGCGTCTGCCTCCCTTCAGGCTGCCAGCGTCGACAGATCCACATCTGGGTCTGTAGCCATTCATAAATCACTCTGAGAGAGGTGTGCTCTCCCCCACATGTCAGCACAGTGGGATACAGTGGGGAATCCCTCTGAATTATCTGTGAAACGAAAGTTCAACTTTTGACCAAGAATATGCTCTTTGGTCTGTTTTTGTCTTTGTGTTTATTGAGTATCATATGAACTATATGAAGTCTGTGCTTCCAGATAATTCCTTTTCTTGAGGATGATAGACACGCTACTTTACTGAAACTGTGTGCTGTCAGTACCTGCTGACAGACCAAGTACAGGCTACTAGATCACTTCTCCCTAACTTTGGTAGGCATAGGAGGAAAGCAGGACTGAAGGGTGAAAGTGTGTTAGGGGAGAAAGTGCAACATAAGTAAAAACAAATTTAGTAGCGTGAAGCGAGAAATTGCATTTTCATTGTCATCCAGATCTGACTAAGCACAATCATCACGCCACAAAAGACTGCCTGAAACACGATAAATAAGAAAAACAGAAAAATAACTGCAAATTAATTGGCAAGTTGTTCAATAAAAACATGTTAAAAACAATTTATTTCAACTCTTTATGCATTTTTGGGGATCTGTGTTTGCAGTGTAGCTAAAGCAGAAAGACACAGGACCAGTACAGCTAATATGCACACTTCAATGTTTGTTTATGTTGCTGCACTTTGCAGATTTTCCTCATATCATACAGATTTATCTGCAGGCCTAAGGTTTAGTTATGCAGTCTGTTGATAGTTAACAGTGTCGATAAAAAAATTTCAATCTTTGAGCACCCCTTGGTTCAGCAGCTGCATATCCCTGGACTTTGTCTTGATGGACCTTCAGTTGAAATTGAAGGCTTTAGTCTTGACTGTGTGCATGTTTAGGGTTTGATTGTAGAACTATGGGTCAAACAACAGAGTCTGCTGTGTGGCTGTCAGATGAAGAAGTTAATCATCTGCAGGCCCTAAAGTTTGGTTATGCATTCTGAGGATTTTACTAAAATACTGATGGTATTCGTTCTGTAAAATAGGAATCCAGGATTCTTAACATAGTGTAGATAAGAAATGGGACAGATGAAACTGTGACATCTGTAGCGTTAATAAATCAGAAACTGTAACCCCCTCCCAGATTGCATCCCACCAGACGCTGCTTTAATTTCAGGATATTAAACTTTGTAATTGGCTATATGGCTACTTGGACACTTAACCAAAGATCAGCATATTTATATATAGACATGTTTGGCTAAATGTGAAGCTAGATATGCAGTAATCATTTGATATGCACTTAAGTCATTGCAGTAATGAATCCCAAAAAATATTATCATTTCATATGCCGGATTGACAAATTAGAACATACCTGATATTTCTTGTATTCTTTCCCTTCGATCTTTATACTGTGTATTTTAGAATGTTTATATAAGTCTGTGGTAGCCACTCATTTGTCCGTCTGTGCTCTTCCTTAATATAATCAGTTATAAATTTTTTCTACAGCATTTTCTCACATTTCAATGCAAGAGAACAGAAAAGCAAAGAGTGTACTGGGAGTCCCTGCATGTTTATCTGTATCTATTTGTTGGTTGTCTGAATCTTATCCTCCCAAGAGGGAAGGGGAAACTTCTTCAAAGACAAAGAGAGAACGATCCCGCTTCGACACAGGGGTTTGAACTTGGACTGAGAGTTGATTCCCAGCCCAATCAGCTTGTGGTTTTCACAGTCCCTGACATGCAATTTCCCCTCAGTCAACCTCTTCAAATCCCCCCTCTTCTCTCTCCCTCTGTCAGCTCAAACACAATAAAGTTTAGTGACAAAAATGAGAACGTGTCACTCAAATATGTGGCCTCACAGAATATTTTTTTTTCTTAAAGATGGAATAGGCCATCTGAGAAAGACGGTTGATATTTGAATTCAACATCGACACAGATGCACCCCTCCCCTCCTGACACCCCCTGCTGCTGAGTGCCCGGAATAGTGTTGTATTGTTTTTTCCTATTTACTGTAGCCAGGATATAGCACAAACAACAGAACTTCTTTATTCGCTGAAATTTTCCAAAAAAGTGTTTTAGATTAGAATTGCTTACTCCAACTTTAAGCGACAAGAGAGATTTTTTTTTTTCCCAAATGAGATAAGACCAGCTATAAGTTGCCTGACATCTGACGTGATAAAACTACAAGTTGATTCACTTTCAAAGAAAAGACCATATATGGCCTCCTGTGGCACTTTAGCCTGTGTTTTCTGTTTTTGCGAGCAGCTGACGTAAAAGAAATGTCGCCTGACTCCGACATTCCCCAGGTCAGCTGGTGAAATTAGAGGACAGCGCAGCCTTGCAAAGTGGTAAATTGATATCTTAGGTTGTGGCTGAACCTCAATGTCAAGGTGAGGGGTCGCTGCCCTTTGAATTATATCATATGTTTGAAGGGGGCTCTGAGTCTATGTTATGTTGCCCTGAGGATTTGAGGTCTATTATTGTTTAAGGTTTGTCATGTCGTGTCTCTCTTTGGTTCCTCTTTGGTTATCTGAGCTCATAACTTTGCAGGTCTTCAGATGTATTCCCTAGACAGCCTCCGATTGGATTGATATGGGGAAGTTTACATATAGTAATAGTTTGTAGAGAAATGATTTGTCAGTGTAGAGTCAAAATAAGTATTTCAGAGCTCCACTTCACTTTTAAAATACGCTGTTTTATCAGTTACAGAGCAGTCATCTTAATTATGACGGATGAAGATAACTCAACCTCACTCCTCTACTCATTTCAATTTCTCTGTCGTACTCCCGTCTCCTGTTGAAGCTCAGCCTCTTCTTCTCCCCCGTTCCAACACTCCCCTCTCCCCCCACTGACCCTCGCGCTATGTCTCTCTCCTCCCGCCTCCCTTTTAAGTCATAGAGGGGAAGTGGGGATATTGGAAAGTGAGATGGGAGAATGTTCAAACTGGAGCTTGTTTTCATTTCATGTTTAATTTCCTGACGCCTAAGCCCTTGGCTTTCCGCAGCTAACCCCTCTGACCTTTCAGAGGCGTGCAGACGAGAGCAGCGGACCAGGCTTACACACACACACACACACACACACACACACACACACAGGATACACACATAAAACACATTTACATATAGCGCCACATACAAATTTCAAAGTCAGTCACAATCTAAGGCGCTGTATTCTCTCACACACCTACTGGAACCTTAAATAAACAAGTCACAAGTAAACAATGTCTGAGCACATATATGCCCCTAGTCTTGGTTTGTGGGTACTTAGTGTGTCATGTTTCACTGAGGGGTTTGCTCGATGTAGCTTTGCCTTTGAACGGCAGTAGGAATGAGACCCAAGCCAAATAGTTTGGCAGAGAGATCATTCAGGGAACATTATGAAGTCAGATGTGTCCTTTGCTGCTCCGTGTCTCTTATTCCCCAACTTATAAACTTCTCAGTGTTTTAAAGGAAGACTAGTGGTGCCTTTGCACAAGCAGATTTCCAATTAACACAAAGATTTTTTATTATTTCTCATAATGAACAGCAGCAACCCATCCTGTATATGATACCCAAAAGGATGATTTCCCAACTGCCAACACATATTATTTTTGTTTATTCTTTCTCGCAGACATCTGTGAGGAAGGTGCTCAGAGCTTTTGGAGCTCAAAGTGCTTGGCGGTGATACAGTAATTGCTAAAGACGTTGACAGCAAAAGGCAGCTTACACAGCCATTAAAGAGCTTTATTTATGCTCCAGAGCCAGCAGGCAGAGAGAGGAAGAGGGAGGGCAGAGTGCAGAACTCAAAAAGCAGCTTTGAAGTCCAGCCGTCTCACCTCATCTCTGTCATCCAGGACCAGGGGATTGATAGACTGCTTCAAAAGTCACTCACACACACTGTTGTCCTCCAGAAAAAGCAGGCAGTATGGTGAAGTTCAAGTCTGAGGTTGAGAGCTAATTGTACTAAATAAACTAGTGGCAGCAGAAGTCACAGATGTGATTATAGAAAACTGTAGCTGACTTTATGAAGACATTTATCATCAAACTGGAGATGAAACTGCAGGACCTTGACACTGGCATTTTGGCAGAAAACATCTGTACTCTGGGATTGAATAGCTGTTGTTTCTGAGATGAAAAGGATTCTACAATTGCTTGCCAAGCTTCGAGTGCCCCTTGGTATTCAACAATTGGATATCCCTGGACTTTGTCTTGATGGACCTTCAGTTGAAATTGAGGGCTTTAGTCTTGATTGTGTGCATATTTAGGGTCTGATTTTAGAACTATGGGTCAAACCACACAGTGACTCAACAGAGTCTGCTGTGTGGCTGTCAGATGAGGAAGTTAATTATATTCATCTGGGGAATAGATGGGTCTGTGTGAACGCAACATGAATGTACTTATTTTACTGTACCACCACAAGGACCAGGCCAGGTTCTCTGTCCCTGACTATGTCTAGGACTACCCGTGGAAATTGAAACTGGCATCTCAAAGTGTTTTTTATATCCTTGCCAAATAGCTTTGATGACTTTTCTTTTTTCCATGTGTTTTCCCTTCCTGCCTCCAGAGTTGTGTGGTGAAGTAGTTTGAACATGGTAGTGCTGGGGAGAAACCCTTGGCCTCTGACCTTTTTGCAGAGTCTGCAGCACGTAAGAGCTAAGAGCAGAGTATTCCCTTAGTCCCACCCATCCCACTCTGATCTAAAACTGGCAAGCAGAAAGAGGGATGGAGAACAATGGGCCTTGCTGTCTGCCGTTCCCAACAATCTTTGTCAACATGCCAGTCTTACTCTCCCACCCCTCTCTGTCAGCTCCCCAAGTGATTATTAACATGCAAACATGGACGACTGAACACATACAACAAACCTCACATCTCGTGTGAATGTGTAGAAAGGAGATTTTTGCATCTAAGCTGATGTGCCCACCTGTACACGAGCCTCTGTCAGGTCTGTCCTCAGTGCCAGCTGCTCACGTGCATAAACATCTGGATAATGCGTCTTCTGGAAAACTTTCTCCAGCTCCTCCAGCTGATAGCTTGTGAAGGTGGTGCGGTTGCGTCTTTTCTTGCCTTTGTTGCTCTCAGCTTCAGTTTTGTCCAGAGGACTGGAAAGATCTGAGCCCGGCCGCTCACTGGGGCCCTTCACGCCGGGCTCCTTTAGGTTCAGATAGCTGCCTTCCATCCCAGGAGGGTCGACACTCTGGGGCAAGTCAGACTCTGTTAAACCACTGTTGTCTTTCCCTGTAGGTATCAGATTAAAAAGAGACACGTGGAAGTGTTGAAGGTTAGAATTAGTTGTATTTCAAATTTTACATTTTAAAAACATTACACCACTGTTATGATGAAATGCATTTGAGCAATTTTGGTTTTGTGTCAAGTGCACTATTATTACTGTTTTAATATGTAAGTATGAAAAATCTAAAATCACTTGGCAGGCTACTTAATTGTGGCTTTACAAATCTTATTCTTGCTGTAATGATACTTTCAAACAAGCTATTACAACAAAGTTTTGACCATTTTAGAAACCAGCCACATGTTGTCAATAATAGTGTAATAGTGTAATTATAGTTACTGCTCCATAATTGAAATATTCAGCGTAGAAGCCCTTTTTTTTGTTTGTTTTATTAAAATGTGTTTTGCCCTTGGTGAATGTGGCTGTGTAAAACCATCATGCCTCTTATTCAATCAGCGAGTGCCTGCTCATCATCATGTTACAACATCTACAAAAAATGACATTCACTTTAAGCTTACATCACCTCTAATGTTTTATTTTGAGGTTTAAAGGCCTTGCCTGTGTGCAGAAAGTCTCAGAGTTGCAGAGAATAAATGTCTTTTTCTGTTTGAAAGGTATGTCACTACACATCGGTGTGACCTGTGACACAACCCTCCAAGCTGTCTGCCGCCTGCAGTCAGCGCTGCCCTCTCCCTCACTTCTCTTAATCACGCCACCTGAAATCCGAGCCACACAAAACCTGCTCCATCCTGAGCCGTGTATGGTGGGCCTTGTGTACGCCGACGACCATGCTACTTCACAACCTTGCCCCTCAGATGTAAACAACATTGTGTTTGTCACCTTCAATTTTGAAGCCTCCATTTTGTGACAGACCTCACTCTGTTCCTGTCAGCGCTTGCTAGCTTTTTTGTTTCCTCTTAGGAGATGAAGAAAGCTGTCCCTTCTCCTTCAATAAACAAACAGCCGTGTGAATAAATAAGCTGAAGGGCTCTGGTTGCGGGCCAGTGAGAACAGTGTGCTCTGTCAGCCTCTCTGTTTGCCTTTCCTGCACATGGGCATGGGTTGCGCCCTTTTCTAACTGTATTGGTCCAAAACCAGCGCATAATGGTCTCTTCCACATAAACAGACCTGTGAGTCTTGTGCAAGAGCAGCATTACTTTTGTCTAACAACATTTGTCTCAAAGTTAGATCAAGTTGAAGATGATTAGATTAATAGTTATGCACTCAATGTGTGTGCATTTTCCTTTGTCACTTTGCATTTTTGCTAAAGTCCTGTCAGTAATGGCCTCTTGTAATTCTCAGAGCTCCAGTGCATTGGGAGAGTTGACACATCGTGGCACTGTTTTTTCAGTGGTTAGTGAGATGACTGAATAGTTTTAGAGTGATGAAGTTAGGCCGTGGCTGTCTGCATCATGCGTGTTTGTTTTCATGGATTAGTTGGTTAACTTGTCCAACTATGAGAAGTCAACAGTCATCCAGCAAAACTCCAGCAGTCCTCCCATGCTCTCAGGCTCAGGCTTGCCCCGACCGAGACGCTAATGGAACAACACAGATCACCCAGCTGGAGTTCATGACCTCATATCACTGTGGCCCACCTGTCAGACCTTCTTACAGTCTCCACGCAGGCAGATGTTCTGACATCACCTTCCCCTCCTCTGGCCTCATATTCTCAAGCACAGTGCAATATTTTCATTCTACCCCTGGGCAGGAGCATGGCTGCAATGTTAAGAGGTAAGACAGGTCAACTCCAGGTTCCAGCTTGGCATTTGCATCTGTGAGAAATGCAATCATGCCCCTGAGCAAAGCATATTTCCTGTAAGGCAAAGGGTACAGCTGGGCCCACAGATGAGGGGGTGGAAATGTTTAAGGTTTGAACCTTATACAGACCTACATCACCAACATTTAGACTGAATTTGCTCTAATTAGAACTGCTCTACCTTAATCAAAATCTTTCTCGCTGCCAAACACTCCAAACTCATCTCTCTTTTCTTTGTCACGCTAACACTCGCAAGCCTTTGCCACAAACATCTTCCAGTATTCCCGCATGCTGAGCTGTCTTTTCTGCAAGCTGTTCTTGAGAGCACAGCCATCACACACTGCTTTCTTTTGGGAGCCAAGATTCCACTACACTGGCTCCAGTTTTTTGGCATTCGGAGGAATGCGTTTTTCACTGTTATTCTCCTTCACTGTTCATTAATGTATGTGTATGCACGGAAATATCACCAGTTGATCCAGCAATTTGCCAGAGTTACTCTGTGACAAGCTGCAGACCTCTTCAGTTAGCCGAGGTCAGATGTTTACTAGGGTCAGCAATTTAATCACTGCTGAAAACAGAGAGAAAACATCAAAGTGTAATTTAACTGGTTGTAAAGCAACAGGGCACCCTCTCAGTTTTTATGGAATAGGACGGGGAGGGTCAAGTGAAGCCAAATAAAAGAAACACTATAAATTAGTAACCTGGGGAAGGGTTAATGACCAAACGCTGAATAGAGAAGGGAATGCTTTTAAACAGAGTGCTCTGAAATGTTCTCTCAAAATACTCAAAGCTGACAGTAATCTGCCACAGAGACTCTCCAGTGATCACACCTTATACTGACCAAATAAAGTCAAATACTCCAATAGGTTTATCAGAAGGTGACTGTTCACTTTACATTCATTGTTGATTCAGAGACATGCTTTGGGCTGGAATATTTTTCCTCAGTACAGTCTAAGACCTGATGTTGACTGTTGTTTCCTCAGTGGAAGGGAGGATCCCAGATGTTCCTGAGGAGAGATCTATGCCAGCGGCTCACACAGGAATGCAGATTCCCTGGGAAACCAAAAAATCTGTCTGTTCAGCCTCAGCTCCTGATAAATTGACACGATCATGACCTCACTACTGTCATAATACCTGGCTGTTACTGTCTCATATCAAAGCGCACAAAAATAGTTTCAGCGCTTGTAGTTTTTTGTTTTGTGTGCATGTTCTCTCATAAAGGAAACACAATCTGTGGACCATCTTGACAAAACGGGTAAAACCTTTCACTTTCAGAGAGGAGGTAAGTACTTCAAGTGAAATGTGTCGTATGTTAGTGCATCACCAAAGCTTTTACTCCAACAAGAATACAAGCCTTTCTCTGGCTTGTTATTGGTTATTAATGCTATGATTATGTTTACGATCATCAGTGATCAGGTTAGTGTAGGTTCTGTGAAAAAGGAAAAAAGTAATTAGTGAATTAGCTATTATAATAATTAATGCAACTCAATAATGATCTCTTCCTGCCTTTCAATAGTCTCGAGCTAATTCTAGAAACATTACTATTTAAACCATAAATCATCATGAAATAATCAAAGTATGTGTGCCCCTCTGTGACCATTCAAAAACATAAAGAAGGCTGTGTAAAAAGTTTAAAGCTGGAATAAAATCTGACTGGGTTACTTCCCACCTCTGACTTTATTAGATAATATATCAAACAAGTAAAATGAACTTCATCTCTCTGCTGAAAGCAAACTGGGGAACAGAAAAGGGACTGCTGTTAATCATGCACCAAAAAGCAGTCATCATGCCTTTGCTTTGTCCTTTTTCCACCATTAGATTCTGTGTTTTTTTTTGGGTTTTTTTTAATTTTATGACCCGTTTTTAAACCACATTATAAGTCTGTATTTATGCATAACTTTTGCAAAGAGTAGTTTTCCCCTATAGTGCATAGATAGGAATCAGAAAAGTACAGCTAAAAACTCAGCGCCAGCCTCAAGCATAGTTCAAAAGGAGCCCCTGCTGATAGAAGTTTCCAAATCATTTCTTTATTCTGGCCTGGATGCAGGTCTCAGGTAGGTGGTTTGGGAGTTACCATCCACTGTGAGAGAGGTGGCTGAAAGTAAGCGATAAAACATGCTGCGTGCTATTTCGCTGCCACAACGGCTGCACAACAGCACGAGGCTGCAGGAGCAGATACGAGCTGACGAAATCATTTTCAGTGGTGATAGGAGTTTCTAATTGAAACTGGGTTGAACAAATGGCATCAAGCACAAGATCATCTGAGTCACATAAATGTCTAATGTGTCTTTTTTATTTTCGTGGTAGTCAGACTGCTGCTGCTTTACGCCCTGAGTCAAGTGCTTCTATCAGCCAATACGTTGTTTAAAAAAAAAAAAAAATCAGCAATTCACTCTTTGAAGCGTTCTCATTATCCATTCAAATTTATTCCGGTTCACAGACACATGCCGGCACGATCACAGGTGTCATTCTTGCTTTCGCTTATTGTTAACATCGGCACAATGTGTTAGTCATCAGCACATGCATATCCTGTGACATCACTTCCCTGAGCCTTTTAACATGTAGTTAGAGTACTGTATTTTGACAGGATGCTTTTAAAACGCTGCCAGAAGTTTTTGAGGTCTTGTTTTGGTTTTCATGCACTGGGAAAAATGTTTTACATATCACAGGATGCTTGATATCCCACCGAAGGGAGGGGTGATTGTTTGAAAAGTACACAGCTCACAACAATGACTAAATTGTATTTTATAAATGTATTATTTGCTTTGTGGTAAATATTGACCAGGGCAGTAACGTGTGTCCTCAAAGACACTTCTGTGTATCATCAACGCAGGAGCAAACTTCAATTTTCACCACAGGACTATAAACACAATGATTCCTACTTTTTCTGCCTTAGCAAAAGCTCCCCTTGAATTCTCTGAACCTTTATAAAAACAGCGTGAGAAAGATTTATTTGTTACAAAAATTTCTCACTCTACCACACCAGTCAAATTGCATTAGAGGTGAAAAATTCAAATTATGAAAACAGGAAACGTATATGCAGCCATACTGTTCAGTAAAGTAGCGTGTAAACAGTCATTCCCACACATGTGCGTCTTTCCCAGAAACCCTCTCATTTCTCCCGAGTCTCTCAAATCATTACCCAATCTCGATGTCCCTTTCTGACTTGTTGCTTATTTGTACAAGGTATTGTTGAGACGGGGTTATGTAAACCAGTCCCACTTTGTCATCTCAGGGACTCTCCGCAGCTTTTGGAGATCTGATGTTTGGGGAGTATGAATAATAACTATAGGAGCCAGTAATGCACATCTGCCTCAGATTAATGCAGACCTCTCCTGCAGTGCTGACCTGCATTCCTCAGCACTCGATCAGCTCTAGGGGTTTTATTTCATTCATTGCAGTGTGAGCAGGTAGACGGCCCCATCTCTGTCCTCGCCGTGGGACAGACTCACTGATTAACATGTACTTAAACGAACAGGCCTCCAACCTGAGCTCCTACTGTGCACATATGCTAATTCACTCCTCCAGAGACAATATTGCAGTTTTAATTCTCATCAGTGCAAAACAACCTCAAGAAAAAATGAATAGTGAGATTACAGATCAAGCTTCACATTTATGTCTCGTTAATTTTGATCTGCAGTTTCAGAGAAATTACTTGTAACGTTTTTCACAGCAGTTTGAAATACCGTGCATTTGTCTGGATTAATTTAAACGAATGCACAATAAAACGAAATCGTCAGTTTTGTCAGATTATTATTTATGTATTTAGTGTACCCAAACACTGTAGCATCCTCAGAGTGACTCAAACAAAACGTTGGGTTGCCATGTAAACAGTATTACAGCTGTAGCTCAAGTTGCCACACAGAAAACTCCCTTTGGGTATGAAGACTTTTGTCATCAAGAGATAAAGCATCAGCGTTGAGCAATATATCTGCCATAAAGGACCACACATAACAACACAAGCCTGTTGACGCCTGAGGCTTTGGCAAGACCCCAAAGTATCCTCCCCAGAGCCACGATGCCTTCATCTGGCTGCAACATTTTCGATAATAACGTTGCAGATCACTCCTCAAGGGAGACATGTTGCATTTAATGACGGCGTTTAAATGGTTCTGTCAATACACTTGCCAAATCATTTCGTTTCAATGCAGGGGTGCTCCGATCTGTTTGAGGGGGAGAGAAAAAAAAGTGACAGTCCCCGCCTGAAATAAAGAGTGACTCCAGTTGTTTTTCAGTAAAACGGATTAATTAGCATTTTATGGATGTACTTTGGCAAACCGGGGGAACTGCGCAAAAATAGACGTGGCCTTTTGGTAATTGGTCCCACCGAGCAAGTAGTCCAGCTTTATCTAAGTTTGAGTTTCTTGCAAGTATTTCAGTGTGTTTGAATTCGTTTTTCACAGTATTTAATCTAAGCTGCTTTGTTCTGTAGTTGAATGTGGGTTTGTTTTTTTTTTTCTTCCGGAAAGCGATTCAGATGAATATTTAAAGGTTATGTTTATTGAGATCAAAACAGATGCTTTGTCCGGAAACATCAGCCTCGTGATAAACTTGAAATAAATAGGATTCTGCTAGACGTACTAAATTAATTTCAGTTTGAAAATAGAGTAGTTGGTTTATTAGCATGTAATGTAAATATAGTAATTGACTATAAAGGACTTTTTTATTTGTGTTTTAAATCTCCACTCATAAAATGGACAGTGAGGTGTTTCTTTTCGTGGTAAAAGATATTTTTAGTGGAAGTAGGCCAGCTGTGCAGGCTGCAACGCTTTTTTTTGTTTTAGATTGTTATTTGTTAAGACATCTGTGAATTTTTACTTTTGAGTTTGAGCTGCGTTTTCTGTTGTTCCGTTGGCCCAGATGAAGGGTAGACTTTGTATTTTGTAATTCAGGATGAGGATTCAGGATTGCGTGCGTTATCATTCACACATATTCTATTTATGAGCAAGAAAACAGCTGTAACAAAAACAAAAAAGAAAGCAGTCGTAAAAATAAATAAATAAATAAAAAAATAGAGTCGTGTTAAGTTTATTTATTATGACAGCGTTCCACTTGTGAATATTCAGGCCACTTGGACGGTCGCAAGGTCTTGAATTCTCCGTTTATGCGTGTGCTTTTACGCAGATGTGTCTGTTATTTTCTAAATATTAATATTATTCACGACAGACCTACATTTATGAGTGATGATCGGGGGTTTTATGCAAACGATAAAACGCAGTGAACAGGCTGCAGCTGTAGAGGCCTGAGGACCGGTGACAGGGATGAGGCGGCTTCACCGCTGATGAAATGATGAACTGACTGATGTGGCGGAAGAAATGGAAAAATATAACCTGCGATTCGCACGCATGAGGTCGGCAATAAACAAAAAGTGCGAAGCCTCCCTTTAAATAGCTTCCAATAAATTCATCTGTGCACGTACAGCCGGTTTTGTTACGGAAGCAAAGCGCTGGATGCATAGGAGCTATAATATATTTTTTTTAAAAAGACGCATTGTCAAATTCAGAGCGAGTAGATGTTTATTCTTTTAAATCCATTTTAAAGGTTTTAGCTCACTTAAGGTGTACAACTGAGGACTCTGTTCCCAAGTGATAGTGTAGGAGGGAAAAAAAATGTCAGCAAAGTGTCATTGTTTCCTCAGAGCTCAGTTAAACATCAGTTTAAGAATTATAGAAAAATATGTTATTTATTTCGAGGACAGGGTGGCTGATGGGATACTCTCTGTTCCTTCTTGCTCTTTGCTCACAAATAACTTTCAGATGCTGTTACACATTACAGAGTTTTTCCATTGTAAATGCTCTCTATTTCATGCATTACGGTTGCACTCACAGCCAATATGCTGTCTCTTAAAGTTACACTTTGTGCCGCCAGTGCGTCTCTCATCTGCACTCACCATAGCAGGGAATGAGCGTCCCGTTGTGTCCGCTGTCCGGGTGCAGCTTGCTGCCTTCGGGCGGAGTTTTGCAGGTCGGTCGCTGCATGAAGAGCTGGTATTTGTTGAAGGTGCCCTCCTCCGCGCCATCCAATGACTGGCAGTCCGGCTGGAAAGGACTCCGGGACTTCTCTCCGTAAGCCTGCCCTTTACCAGGAATGAACGTGGGGCTGTATTTGGTTTCAGTCGTCGGGAAAGTCCTGAACGGGTTCGCCTGGTGATCCCTACCTTGCGCAGTAGATGGGCTATAATATGAATCCATCGATGTCATATCGCAGTATGAGACGCACGTATCTGCGTTCATACCTAAAAAGTTATATTAAAAAAAAAAAATCCACACGGTTCTTCTTTCCCTCCCCTTCTCTAGAAAGCAGATATTCTCCCCAAATTCTCATGCATTGACAAACTCACACTGACGCATTCATGCACACACACTCTCACACTGGAGCATCTGGGACTGGTTAAAAAATGAATCAGATGTTTTCCAGAGACTGCAGACTGAACAAATGCTAAAAGCCCCCTGAAGGTTTGTCGGGGTAAAGAGAAATGCCTTGCTCAAGCTGATGCCGCCTCAGTAGTCTACAGTGTATGTGACACACGGCACTCCGACCTTCAGGCTCCACACACATCAGATGTAGGCCCACACCGAGCTCAGCCTGCGCTATTATGCAGCCAGTAGAAATGGGAGGTCAAGCTCAGAAGGGGGAAAGCTTTTTTGGTAAACACGCGGGAGACACAACACATGACATTAATGTAATTAGAGGATGAATACAGCGGCTTTGATTCCTGCAGTTTCGAAGTAAAGACCCTAACTCCTCACTTTTTTTCCCTTCTTCTTCTTCTTCTTCTTCTTCTTCTTCTTCTTTTTAAACCTGTTCTTTATATCAAACTTTAAAACGCTGGAAAACGTCCTGTCGCGGAGCCACATATTTACTTATTGATGTATGTTTGTGGGGGGAAAAAAATGCGATTTGTTTTATTTGACTAAAGTGTAAACATAAGGATCAAGCCACGAATTGGGACCAGGAACGGCGCTTATAAAGTCAGCGTAAATGTTATATAGCCTAAATATTGTCTTTAGAGAACTATTAAAGCGTAACATTTCCCGTTTGACCAGGACCTCATGTGAGAGTCTGTCATTACGCATAAATCAACGTCGGATGGAGAATTAGAGCTCATCATTGCAAACAACTTTAAGGCCTGCAATTTGAAAGTTGGCTGCTTCTTAATATTAAATTAATTACGTTATTGTACAATATTAAGCCTCATGCTTATTTAAATCCGTTCTTGGCTTCGTTTGAGAGTTTGGTAAATGACGCCGTGCCATCAATTTGCCCTGTCTTCGCTATAAAAGCCCGAATTAAAGCGTTTATTGCGTGTTTAGGATACAAGATAGGCTTTATGCCTGCTCGCAGTCAAATTGAATAACTTGGCTCGAATCACGTCCTTAATTTTTCTCTTTAAGCCATTATCGAGATTTGGAAGTATAATGGCTTAATATCACCAAACATAGCTTTGAATAAATAAGAAAAAATACAGACAGTCAGAAAGGTTCGCTTGAGCTTTTTATAAGAGAGTTTGCAATGAATAAACAAATGATTAGTCGTGTTAATTTATTTAAAATAACAAAGCTATTAGAAACGACACGTTATATTTATATTATATATAAGTTATATATAAGTCACGCGTGTAATTTATTTCGAGGGGATAAAACGAAAAAAAAAAAAACGCAACAACAACGGACTAATTGATGCTGAAACTCACTCCGCAGTTTTTCTTTTTCTTTTCCTGCTTAATCAACGCAGCCTTTTAATCATGACCGAAGACGTAACTCTCACCTTTTCCCGCGCACGACGTGATAAACCATACTTTGCCACTGCAGTCCTTCCCAACCAGGAAGGATTAAATGTCTGCGTAATTTAAGATACAAATGAGTGAGCCCCAAACTATCATAACCACCAGCTGTATTTTACGGTGTTTTGAATGCTTCCATGCAATACTCCTTCCAAAAGCAATAATGTTTTAGCATCTATGAAGCGTCTTCCTGTAAGGAGGTCACGTTTAAAAAAAAAAAAAAAAGAAAAAAAAAAAGAAAAAAGAAAATTTAATAGCTCAGTTGTAAAAAAAAAAAAAAAAAAAAAAAAATACGAATTTACTGGTTTTGGTCCAGTTCATGTGCAGTCTCTTGGTGTGTAGTCTCGTTCACCACCGGCACCTCTCTTGCTGCGCAGGTATTCGTTAACAAGCGGACTGTATTCTTCATCTGGTTTATTAGTAAATGTCTCCTGCAAAAAAAAAGAAGCTATTTCATATATAACGTAATGACTTTAACTTTGGCTGCTCACCACACCGACGCGATTTGTTTAGTCGTTTATTTATGTTTTTATGTTGCGGCTTTAAAGTTTAATATGGGAAGGACTCACATTTATTTTGTTTTTATTTTTAGGTGTTTTTTTGCGCTCAGTGGTGACGCCGAGTTTATGTTCACGTGTGATTAAAAGTCCCGAGGAGACCCCATTCTCAAATGATCAACAAGCAACAGAAAACGTTTCGCATTGGCCTGAATTGCAGTATTTATTTGATATCAGTATTATTAGGCTACAACCACTACGTTTATGATAACAGCAAGCAGGTTTAATATATGGTTTCAGTCTCTGTAATTTGCAACTCAGTCGAAAATGTGTGTGAATTTGCTTCAAGTTAAAAGGCTTTTAACATCTAAATAATGTATGTGAAGTAGCAAGGAGTAAAATATTCAAATCTTCTTGTTTTGTGTTAAAGTGAAGTCATCTTTCAAAATGTTACAAAGTGAAAATGTCATTTAATGTGTGCACATCCAGGGAAACAAAGACATGTGCATGCAAACACAATTTTGTGCTAACAAGAATATTTTTGCTTCATATAAGGAATAAAGGAATAAATCTCACTGTTTGCTCATCTTTCTCATTTTCTTCACGTGCACTATCTTGCAAGAAAAAGCTGACAGATAATTATGCAGTGATTATAAAAAAAACAAAACAAATAAGCTCGATGTTAAATGTTGTCACACAGCTAAAGCAAGCTGCATGACAGACTCCTACGCTGAGCACAGCCCAACGCGAGCCTCCCTTAATATGAACCACTCCACTGCTACAGGCTAAACTCTCAGCTGTCACAGATATACATCACTCAAGCATGGCATTCTCCCTAAAAGGTTTTCACTAAAAGGCGACTTGTCTGTTTAACTTCCAGCGGGGACCGTGTCCAGGTATTCACGGCCGAGGGGACGGGTCCCCCCCCACCCCCCACCCCCCAAAAGCAGCAGCCCACTGTGGGGTTTATGTTGGCACAGTCCCCCTCTGTATCTGCAGCACGGTCCCTGAAAACTCCTCTGGATATCAGTGTCTTGTATGAGAGGCGTGGCTGTGCGGGTAATGCGCTGGAGAAAGTGCTTTAGGTTAAACTTTAGGTCTTAGCAATGCCATATTCATTTAGACTCTGGGAAAGGTCAAACATGGGAGATGGGGAAATATTCCCCTGCTGTTGTTATACTTTATGGGAACATTTTTTCACTGCACTGCTATATGTTGAAACTGCATTCTTCAAAAGCAGGTCTTTTCTCACAGATCTGTTCACGTAGACAAACGTTGATGATCGGAGCCTGTATTCGTATAGCCATTCGTTTGATTTTAATTTAGTTGCTCACACGTCGTTCAGCAGGAGCATGTCATAACGTAGCCGATAGAGTAACTTGAACCTGTTTTCTGTGATACCCAACCTGCTCATAGACGGGAATTTTTAGTAATTAGAAGAATGCTGAGAATTTATGTACCAACTGAGCCTCCTCAAGCTGGGCCTGTCGCATTGTGGCTGCAGCTCAGGTCTCACAGTGCCACTCTGTCATTTGTCCCAAAATCTTTTTTAAGTGTGACGTTTTCTCTGTTCATTGTCTGGTCTATCGGCTGCAGCTTTGTCCTCTCCATTCGTTCCCTCTGCATCCTGTGGCTGTAATATATAAAAATATTTACAATATGTCTCCAAACTACAGTCAGCCAAGTACAGTGGGTATATCATCACTTTACATATTATGTAACACCCTTCTTTTGTACACATTCTTAACTCCCGCTGCTAAAAATGAAGTGTGCGTGTGTTTGTGGTAAGGTGTACAGTGTATTTGGTATAGAGTACTTTCACTTTTTAACTTAGTACCTAATACTTTTGTCACTTAACCATACTCAGTACTTCATTTGCTTAGTATTACACTCAGTACCTACTGTTTTCATGTGGTCCGCCTGAAGCAAAATCTCATTCCGCCGTACGTGTATGTGTAACTTCACTCTATTTCAACAATGCAAAACATGGCGTTTGAAACTTCCTCTTTGACTTTTTTTCCTTGACAGCGTTTCCTTGTGCAGCTGTGATTGAAGAATAGCAACACAAAAACAAAACGTCTAAAAGGACTATAACTTAGTTATCCATTTGATTTGTTGCCCTCAAACTGCAAAAGTCTTGTAGCTACAATCCATGTTTGTACGGAATAGGGACTTGGGACTTGTCCCCTGCCGCTTTAATTGACACTGGATAAGTCAGTTATGAAAAAGTGAGTCAAATTTCACGTGAGAATGTGCGTTGTTTGACAGACTCACAAAAATGAACTGCTGCCTCATAAGGCGTCTGATGTTGCAGATGTGGTCATCAGGTAGGGGTGAGCAGTCTGACAGTCTTGTCTGTCCATAGTCTGTCACTTTGGTGAATCAGTCATGTCATTTTATGTCAACGTACTCTGTTTAACATGGCATCCCATTAAAGAAGAATACTTTCATTTATTTATCATTAAGTTATGTTTTTTTATAGTGGAAATAGTTCTGTCTTTATTAATGTAATATTGTGTTTTAATTGTGCAAATGGAGAAATGCGTCGGCTGTTTCCAGTCTGTTTGTTATCTACTCCATTGTGGATCAGGATCGCGATTAAAAACGTTGTGATTTGATCTTTTGGCCGCATCGGCCACGTCCCGTAGTGTCAGGTGTTGGTTGTTTTGTTGTGATTGTTGTTTCTGTAACTTTGTGGCTTTAGGATCAGGGTAAGTTACAGCAGCAGTTTCATCTCCTGTCATTTGTGAACAGCTTGTTCCACCCACAAAACTGTTGATCCTTTGTCATGGCAACAAGATGACGAGTCTCGGTGATGCTGCCACAATATTTATCTGTATGTGGTATAAATATACAGTCCTTCCCACCACAGACATTTTGTAAACACTATCATTGCCATATTATTCTGTATTGCTTTGGTGACCAGTTGGGTTTGAGAAAACACTCCTTTGCACCTGAGGACAAGCCACCAGACAGTCTCCCCCGCTGAGATTTGTGCAGCGAGATTACTCCTGGAAGAGGGGTCTCTCCATCTCCGTCAGATGGCACACACCACGCCCTGCACGCATGTGTCTGTTCGAGAAAGACACCAGATTTTTATGTGTAGCTCCAAATTGGTTTCACATGAACAGGGCACACACTGCATCAGCAGATTCTCTGATCAAATTAAGCAGAGATGAGCGGAAAGAAAAAAGAGGCAGCGGTTGTACTGATGTATAATTCAATAAACAGGACCAAGCAGGGGCAGACAGAGGAGATGCTGTACTGCCTTCATCTCACAGCTCTATATCTGGTCCAACCATTGATAGTTAACCCATGAATGAGAGACACACACAGGAGTGAAGCTCCATCCATCATCACTGCAACAGCCGACACATGGCCGACACATACAGAGACTATAGATACGTGCCAGTAATAGCAGCTAGTAATGCAACTCCTTTTTGTCGTATACATAGTTTGTGTGCATTATTGCAACTTTTTTATCTGGCAGCTTTTGCCAAACATAAATTAAAATGTCTAATAAATGTGTTTTCAAAAGTATTGGTTTAGTTTTTGTGTTGGTCGCTGAGCGTCCTACATCATTCACTTGCCGAAACTTCTAATAAACCACTTGTTAACGCCTGTATTAGCGTGAGCATTAGGGTGAACGTTATTCTGTAGAAGAAAGAAGAAATCAGTCTAAAAAGCAATTAAGTGTGCTAACAGTAAAATCAGGATTTCAGTCCTTTACAACAGAAGCAAACTTGATTTGCTGCTTTTCTCTGTCTTATAATTACATGAACTGAATATATTTACTTTTGGTTGACCTAAACAAGCAATTTGAAGATGTTACTTTGGCCTCTGGTAAATTGTGATTGACATGTTTTTCACTTTTTTTTTTTGATGTTTTTTAAAATTTTTTTTAGAATTATTAATCTAGAAAATAATCTTCAGGGCAATTGTTACTCCTGCAACTCTTTCTCTTCTTCTGAAACGCACCATACTGTATCACAAAGGGATTCTGCTAACAATAGATCAAATGTTGGCATTTGAACACTTGAATGTGGAATGTATTTATCACTCTGCAGTGTGTTAACATATTCATGGAGGTGTCTCGCTCTAATAATGTCAAAATTGAAGCAGCGCTCTCGATTGTTGAACCACAGGACATATGGAAGACTTCAGAGGACGGGGCTGAACAATTGTGGACACATGCTGCAAATATCACAAGGGAACACACACACAATAGTAACATTCATAATAGAAGAAACCTCTCTTTGCTGGTGTTAAATGTTCTTATATTGGGCACTTGTTGACGACAGCAAGACTCATCCTCAGCATGCGCTTGTGGAAGATCATTCACTGCAAACGAACACACGAGATAATGAACATAATGATTCTCTGTGTTAATGCTGTGCAAATTGATTGCAGACAGAAAATGTGCCATGTGCCAAGCATTCTGAAAAGATTACACTAATATCCTGTAATTTTGATGTTAGCTTTAATATCGTCGGAGAAAGCCAGATGTGCTTTGTTCCCAAATAATCACGGAGAAGACGCCATGCGCTGCAGTTTTATAACTCTACTACTGAAATGATTGTTTCTTAATGTCTTTCTGTTGTCAAATAATATGCTTGCAAAGTATTTCTAGGCACAAATGTAGCAGTGGTTTCTGTCTTAGCAAACTGCCGCAGTGCACCTCCTCCTGCAATTTCAAACAAAGGCTCACATTCAAGGACAGCTTAATGTAAGTCAAATGCTCTCAGTCTGAAAATAACACTTGTTGCATTTCCATTATGTTTATTGTTTACCCTAGCTCTAATTTACAATAAGTACTCTTGAACATACTAGATTTTTTTAACAAGGCCACAATACCTGAAGAAGTGATTACACTTTAAACCTGAATCTTTTTGGATTCTTCTTCAATAAGCGGCACTCCACAGCAGACCATTCTTTGGATATCTGGAGTCTAAATTATTGTAATTAAACTCATCAAGACTATCAGCTTGGTGTACATGTTGCTACAGCATTTCTGCAGGGAAAATTGCTGAGCTCATTTAATTAGACTTAACATGGCTTGCATTTTGTCTAAGCAGTATAATTGCCCAATTACTGTTGACTTGGGTTTGTGGAGGCTTAGAACCAAATAAATATACAGGGAATTATACTGCACCGTGAGCTTTAGCCTGTTCAACTCACAATGTGTCATCAGGCAGTAAATGTTAGTCATCTTTGTCTTCAAAATATGAACATTTTTAACTATGGAAGGCGAATCCACGTGTAGCAGCCATCGCTGTCGTCTTAAGATCATGCAAGGTTTGTATTTTTGTTTTACCCAAGTCTCCTCTATCTGTCTGTTTGATACAGTTTTAGCTCATGTTTGGATTGTAACAGAAGCCCATGTGTGTGCTGACCCAGCCTGATCTTCCCACAGCAGTGTCTGAACCAAGCGAGGCGATGTGCACAGAGATGCAGGACCAAAACAAAACAAACGGGTCTGAGGGAACATGTCTGTCTATCTAAGGTTCAGCACAGCCACACAGGGCTCAAGGAGGACTCCTATCTAGATGGGGAAAGAGCCACATTCCCCTGAAATGAGCTTCTCTGGGATGAAAGCCTTGTGTGAGCTCCCCAGATGACCCACGACCCCGTCTGTATTTGTGCAGGGGGGAGCCCTGATCCTGGGTTCTCTGCCTCCCTGCCAGGATCCTGGGGAGTCAGGTTGGGGTGGCCAGACGAGCCCACCATTCTGCCCTCGGGTGTTTTGCTTTTGGGATAAAGAGAGACCTTCAGATGAGCCGGCACTGTCACAGCACTAACCTTTCACCCCAGGAGTTTCAGAGGTGGACCGTAGGAGGCTTTTCCTGGCTGCTCTAACCCATATCGGAGTTCGCAACACCCTAATATTTCAGCAAATCTTCAAATCTGTTGTCGGCGCCTCAAAACACAGTTTGAGATCTTAATATTGGCTAAAAATCATATATGTCTGAGTTCAAATTGCAGTCAAGTGATTTCAGCATACATCTTAGACAGCGTGATTTCCATATTGTCTTGCCAGTAGCTGCAAAGAACCTGGCATGTGTCAGCAAACCGAAGTCCAACTCTTGAAAATCAAATCTCTGCGAAGGAGGTGAGGAGAGAAGCTGTCATCAGAAACCTGTTTTCTCCTTTTATCTCTGTCAGATACACTGAGTTGACATCATCACACCCAACAGGCTCTGATAGCTTGCTCAAAGTAAGAGAGATGCAGGTTCATAGGTCAAAAAAGCTGGATTTCTATGCCCAACATTGTCAGAAAGTAAGACTTCTCAAAGTTCAACAACAGCGCGTTTGAATGTGCACACATGTGATACAATAGGTAACCTCTGCCCTACCCCTTAGGCTTTGCAGGATGTCAGAGTCAGTCCCAAACACAGCCAATTACAAACAAACACAGATGCCCCAAATTCCACTTTCACTTGAAACAGTTGGCTGACCCCCCTTTCGCCTCTGTTCAGGTTACCTCTACCCACTCTGTCCCTCGGGCCAATGTTAATCCAATAGAGGGCTTGTTTAAAAGGCGATCGAAATGGAAGACACTTTGGGTGACTAGTCCTCCTTTTACCAGCCTGCAGAGTAAGACAGCAGTATAGCTGACCTGCTCACACACAGAGGATGGAGTTACAATGAGCAGTCGAGGTGCATGTTCAGTTGATCTGTAAATTCTATTTGATGCGAAAAACGAAAAAACGCCTTGTCTGCTGCAATTTTTATTTTAAGAGGGCTAGTTACAAGGCAACGGAATGCACTTCAGGACTTATTTGAAAACAAAAAGTTCTACTATAAATTCATACAAATCAGTTTTCACTATAAATAAATAAAAGGAAAATGAAAAATTGGCTCATGTCATTGCTTTTGTGTTTACATGTACTTACAGCTTCTCTTCTGTTACATCTCTACAACAAGTGTTAATATAGATTCAGAGTGACTCCATGGTTTAGTCCTCTTATAGTAATCCAATGTATTTACAATATATTACACATTTTGAGTAATCATTATTGCAAATTACATTTATGGGCATGTATTGTGTAATCTGTAGAGAAATACATTTTAAATGAACCCTTCCAACATTACATAAGTGCATCTTGGCCTGACCATGATTGTTATTTAGGTTATACTTACACAATTCACTTCAACTCTGCTACAAATACAGAGATACATTTTCCCCAATAAGCCATCTTGTTCTGCAGTTTTTCTCTAGTGAAAATAAATCAGCCTCACGGTGTTAGAGAGAATATAACAGGAGGAAATTTTGGAGCATGGATTCAATGGCAGGCTGAGGTTGAATGATCCAGCTGAAAAATGAGATGTGAGACTTAATGGTCTGAAAAGAATTAGGCGACTTCGACAGCTTCTGCCGGGCTGGGCTGCCCTCGTGCTTTTGTCGCGAAGTGAAGAGGAAGTCGCAAACTCACTGACGAATATGCTGTTTGATGTTTGTCGAGCTACTGTTGCTCTCTTGAGGGGCTGGACTCTTGTCTTGTCTTGAGCATCTTGCAATCTATTTGAGAGATCAAATTTAATTCAGTTACATTCCTTTCTTTGCCCTTTTCTCCTCAAACTAATTGTATATTTTCCTCATTTCATCTCACAGATGCACACGCGAGCTTTTCTCCCCCTCTAATACCACTTTTATTGTCCTGGTAATTTTTCCGCTGTCACTCCATCACTCACATTCATTCTCTCACTTCCTGTGCCACGGGCTGAACGCTCAGCTTCCCGGGAGGCAATATCCGGATTAGGTTTGTGGTTGCGCCATAAAATATCCTGACCAAGTGACATTCTCATTTATGCTTTTTCTGCAGCTGAGCATAATGCCCCTTTCTTCAGTAATATTACAACAGCCCAAGACATTTCTCTCATGAAGAAGTGAACGAACTATGAACATCTGTCAACTTCTTTCTTATTTGCTTGACACGAAGAACAATAATAGCAGTTGCTGGTAAGCTAGTTAGCTAGCTAGTAGTGGATGGCTCTTCACCTGCCTGTTAATGTTGGCACTGCAGAGCTACTTGCAGATAGATCACATGGTTCTTGTGCATCTCGGGCTCCCAGGTAGTCACTGACCCAAATGACAAGGTCGCTTCGGAGAGACAAACAGAGCTGTACTCTTCCTCCTAATTACCAGGAATGTCCTCAGTGAGACAAGAAAGAAGCTCTTTCACATGGTACATAATCAGAGTCATGCTCTCTGCACTTAATTTCGTAGGACACTTGTTGAACAACTGCCTTGTCCTCTTTCAAACGGCTGCAGAGACTCAGTGTCCTACTCACCCCTGCGCAACCACCACAGATAATGTTAGTTCACAGCCTTGCCAATGTCTCCATCTCTGTCGTGCCATATCCATTCACTGCCGCGTTAAACAATGCATCACCTTTTGCTCTTGTCTTGTGGTGCTTTGATTATTCAATTTGTTCATGGTTTGAAGGTTTGGAAATTGCTCAAAGAGAAGTTAAAGGTTTCTCAGAAAGAGCAACACAGTGTTGGAGTAGAAACTTAGGGCACATGTTAACAAACAGATTCCAGATAACTTTACCTTTCATGGAAGGGGCCGTGTAACTAAAACGGTATAACAGCAGACCATCAAGTACCTTAAAGACCACTTTTACCACTTTTCTGCCACTTTATTATAACTTTTAAACATGTTTTACTTGATTTTTGATGTTTGCCACTAGAGGCAGCAGCTTGGCAAACCGCGAGGCCAAAATTGACCTTTAAAGTTTATACTGCAAACATATCTAATAGTTTCCTGTTTTACAAATTCAGCTGACATGGCGTAACATTAATGTCAATTTGGAGTTTTGTTTCTGACCCCCCTACAACGTTAAGTGCAGTTTTCCTTCTCTTTATGGACTGCACTAACTCCAGAAGGAAATGAGTCTCCAGAAAAAAAGCTCCACTATGTTCACCCGCAGATAGCATGGTTCATGGTGTCAAGTGTTTTTCTTTTTTTTCCATATTCACAAATAATGAAACATTTGCTAATTTTTTCAGGGGTTAGGCACATCAATGTTAATGCTAATTTTCAACTGTTGTCAGATAAGTGTAAATTACCCATTAAAACTTTACAACTACAGCAAGTTAGTGCAGGAAAAAGCAGATAAAGCAGGATACGGTTTCAAAGGAGTTAAACAGGTATCATACAGAGTAAACTAGACTAGTAGACTATGTAAAAAACATAAGGCACTACTGAACAAGAAGCGCAGGCGGTGAATAATAACATACAGTCCTAGTTCATGACAAAAATGACAAAGGTAGAGACCAGGAAGGACACAATCTGACAAACAAATCAGAGCAGACGAGGCAAGCATGCAGCAACTAGAACAACGAAGTCTTAGTGGTTTTAGGTTCCAGTATTTATTGTCTCTATAAGATCCTTCTATACTGAGAAGTTCTTAACACTAAGTAAAACTCAAAATGATGTCGAAATGTTATTTTCAAATAAACTCGAGCTTTATACCTCATTGAACATGAGACCTGATATGTTTTTGTACATGAGAGTGATGATATTAGATGTTACAAATGACCATGTCAGTCATAGATTTAACATCAATTTCCAAGCATCAATTCCACTCTCCTTGGGTGTGTACTGATAGAGATACTCTGCATGTGATCCTGACTTAACTGTGATTTGTGGGTTCAGATGTGATCGGAGTCAGCTGCAGTAGTCATCATTGCATCCAGGAGTCTGTAACAATTATAGTAACAAAGCTTTACAGCATATAACTTGAGAATAAAGCCTCTGGCTGCCCCACAGGCCTCTGCTCTCACTGTTGTGTAGCAGGGTATTACTGTAAATCTATGGGCCTTCTTGGCACGAGCCAAGAGGGTGTAGTCTATCTTTAACAATATGACAGTTGGCAAGTGGGCTGACCAAGCATTAAAGACACATGTTGGATAATACACTTGTCTACACACACATTTGCCAAGATTGCTTCCACAAGGGAGCTCCACAAATGGTGGCAGAAATTTTCTGACATTTCTACAATCCTGCATTTAAAATGAACATTTTCTTTTATACTTTCTAACCAGCCTTGACTTTCTAATCCCACTGAAGGCTTGTGTCCCTTTGGTTTAGTAATGAGCCATATTTTACAGACTTCATCTCTTCTGTGGACTTTGATTTACCCTGAGAATTAGCAGACTTGAAGTAATTTATGGAACTATTTCACTGCATCATAGTAAAGCTATGGAGCGGGCCGTTTTCATTTTCTTTATTACAATGCCAACCATTTCCTGCCAAATTTGCATGAGCTGAGGCAGATTGACAGTAAACAGCTGTGTGTGAATGTGGGTCTAATGGGTCCAAATGCTGGGGTAATATTTCAAGCTGGGATAAATTGTGTCACAATTTAGAGCAATTTCACAATTCAGTGTTGCTGAAGTTTTTGAATTTGAAGCTTTTCTTCTTTCTGTTGTTGAAAGCATTCAAGTCTTCTTTCTTCTGATGGCTTTAGACTGAATGTTGGCCTATCAGACTTAGCTGATGGCAAACATTCCCAAAACTTGATGTATTGTTGCCAAGGGATTTGTGGAAATTCTGCTCACAGACAATAATAATTGGGATGTTTTTGTGTGGTTGATCCTCGTCTAAAGATAGTGACTCACATGGCAAACACAAGACATGGCGAGTCCGAGAATGAAACCTGCAAAGTACGTGGTTCCTGAAATTGGTGGCCTAGACAATTAGAGTAGAGGGGTCCACACAGGGGTGCTGGCCAGAGGCCGATCTGGGCGCGTGATTTAGGCTGAAAGGTAGCTGCGGTGACGGAGGCTCATGGACAATGAGGCCACTCACCAGTGCTCTTTTGCTTTACGCCTCAAACTCACGCGCATTGGCCTTCGGTAGCTTATTGAATTACATCTAATCATTCAATTAAAGTCACATGGAGGAGCAGCATACGTTGTCTCCAGCAAGCCACTGGACACTGGATAACGGGCGCTGTGTTGTTTTTCGTGGGAAGTTTCAAAACAAGATGTCTGAAATGTTAACACTGTGCCATGCGTCCAAAGCTCTGGCTCAAATCGGTTTTGTTTGACGACAGCTTGGGAAAACACCATCATGAATTTAGATCAAACACTGACATTTTTATCTAACTACATCCCAGTCACAGAAAACATGCAGTTCACAGTGCGATGGTCAGATTTTCTTTTATTATATGAAAACATTTTAACTTTTCAAACACGTGACAGCTCCGGTTTTATTCGTACTCGTCCTGGATTGTGTTTTTGTTGCATATTTTTATAATGTAAATAGATTTTTTGCCATTGTACTTTCAGGTTTCCTGAGACTTTGCCATGATAGTATCCTGTCTGTACAAAGAACAGCGTGTTTAATAAAAAATTAAAAAAAACATCCTGTGGGTAAAAAGTACTGAGGAACAAATTTAGAAGAGAATTGTCAGACTGTCTCAAACTAAAAATGGATCTTCTGCTACAGAGATCTTCAGAAAAGAGCATTTCAGAGCAGGTCATTTAAATTCAATTTTGAATGTTTAGATTGAAGGTTGAAGAAGATGCGGCACCACTGGACAAGTGCTCACCAATACAAAATGACTAAGGGTGGGAAAATATTTTCTGGGCCAATGAATTATGTTTCTTTTGCAAATAAATCCTTATAAATCCCTCTTACCTGCATCAGCCGCAGTAGAAGCTGCTGTAATGGCAAACCAACATAGATATTTGCTATATGCTGTAATTCTAGCAGTGTCTTAAACATTTCTATCTATTCTGGAGGTGACAGGTGACCAACAGGAACCACATGTGCATGTCTTCAAGTAGTGCAATCAGCTGTTCAGTCAGATATTTCATTAACACTTGTATTGTCTTCCTGTCGACCGAGTAAGAGGCAGAAATTTCAATAATAATAATAAAACAACCAGAAATTGCAGTCTGTGATAAGCCATCAACACATCTTCTGATCCTAATGATAGTTAAAACTGTGTCTCATTTAACTGAAGGCGTGATTTAATTTAACGTAAGGTGTAACAGGTGTCGTAATGAATTGGTTAAAAGTTAAAAGGTGTAACAGAATTGGGTGGTAATTCATACTTTATCCTTTAAAAGCAATTAAATTGAGTTAATTTTGACCCATGAAGACCAAATATGCTATAAATTTGAACAATAATTCAATTAAATGAATGATCATTAGTGTATGGAAACATCCATGTCATTATAAGGCAATTAGATTAAAGAAAACCACATTTCTGATATAAAAACATTTAAAAGTGTGTCACATTTGCACAACAAGAGGGTTAATGTGAATATTTGGTGCATCTTTGTTTATATCCAAACATTGTGATTTAAGTCAGAATATTAATTCTTGACCTTTACAGCAGTCCAGTTAAGATAATGCATCGAGACCAAGCAAAATTGTATTAATGTTAAGTAATTTGTGAGTAATTTGTGTCATATTAAAAGTTGACATTTCATATATTCAAGGTTCAAGGTTCATTTATTCATTCGTGCATGTTGACACATAAAATAACAAAATGTGTGACTCAGGTCCAGCAGCGTCAATCAATAACTTAATCAACTGAAATAACTTAATATCTGAGATTTATATCTAAAACCCTAAAATTAAATAAAAAAAATGGCACATATAAATAAAAAGGCACATGGTAGGTAAAAGAAATAAAAGAAGGCACGTATAAAATAAGGTACATCTACATTTTCAGGAGAAAATTGACATTTATTGGCCAAGTGCCACGTGTATGTCTAAGGCCTTATGCAGGGTCACTTCCGAGGTTTCCTCAATCTACACAAGTTCCATGTGGAGATCTACTGTGGCTACAGCCTGTTGGGTGTTGAGAGGCAGCAGTGAGTGAGGAGGAAATGGGGTCTGGCATGTTGACTCAGGAGTAAATCCCCCTGGACTTCTCAAAAACGCTGCTATTAGAGTTTAATCACCCTGCTATCCTGAACACACTCTGAACCTGAGTGGGACGACTGATGAGCGAGCAGCATCTAAAAGCAGCAGCTCATCCAGAAGCTGCAATCAACGCTTTGGACGGATGAGTGCAATCCAATGATGAGGGAACTTAATAAGCTTTGAAGAAGTAATGGTACACTCTTCTTTCCACATTTCACACTTCCACTTTTATTAGAAACTGACTCATCTTCTCTTGAACAATTGGTTTGTGAAACCACTAGATTATATTTGTAAAAGATACTTGAATAGCTGGTGCAAGTTACTGTTTCTCCTAGTTATGTTTCATTACCTTGAATGTCTCAAGGCCTTTGCAGCAATGTTCTCAATTTCTCAACAAGCCAGGCTCTTAGCTTTCATTATGCACAGCGTATTTTTAGACAAAGAGTCCATTCTGTTGTCTGCAAAGCAAAAGGCAGAGCACCAGTGAATTGTTTCAAGAAAATTTGCATAATGCTTAGTGACTGAGTCTCTATTTTAAGCTGAATTTTTTCCAGACACGGCTGTTTGAGCTACCAGAGAAAAGGGGAAAAAAACAAGTGTGGAGAGAAATGGACTATCAAAGGAAGGACTGAGCTTTCATGTTAGGACACTTTGATTGTGTTACAGATTGGTTCCAGGTGAGGCAACTCTGTAAGAGAGGAAATCCAAAGGAAGAGAGAAATTCTTAACTAAGGATGGCATTGCCAGGATTTAAGCATTAGGGGAAGATTTAGAGCAGCAGGTGTAGAGAATCGATGAGGCTCAAATATTAAGTATTGCAGTGGGTGGCAACACTATGGGGCACTTCAGCTGTTTGGGAAGGTGTTTTCTTTTAATCAGAGATAGAGTTTTCATAGACAAAAGCCTGAAAAAGTGAAAGCCCTGCATTGCCAGTTTGGTCAAACAATTTTCTATCCAGAAGTTCTTCCTAACTGTGGTCCACGACGGTCCCGCCCGGCCGATGCCAGTGTGCCTGCGCTGGCTGTCTGGAATGATTGGAAGCAGGCATTGCGTGGGAAGTCCAATTAGAAACGGAAATTGCACCGAGCCCGGCGCTGTGCAGCCAAGGTTTGCCGCATGGTCACTTACCTGCACATCTGCAGTGATTTTTTAAAAGCAGTAGCCACCTTTTTCCACCACCTTAATTGGAGTTTCCATTGCTGATTGCTTGAACGTATAACACACTGCTACGGTCTGCTTCCTAGTAATGGTCTGGTTTTTCACTGATGTCTGATGAGGAGGAGGTGGGAGGCAGGTTTAGATTTATACCATGAGGTCCTTTTTATGCTCATCTGAATAAAACACTTTGAAATGTGTGAGTATGTGTGGTGCAAGAGTTAAGAGACATAAGACATCTCACTCTGTCAATGGAAGTACAGATATTCTAGATAAAGCAAATACATTATGGTTCTGTGCTTTAATGAGGAAAACTAAGTTAGCTGGCGGAATAAGAAGAAACCACAGGAACTAAATGTTAATAACGCTGATATTGCCTGACATTCCCCTTGTAAAGGAGAATAAATCAGTTAGTTACGTAAGAGTCTCAGTTATGAAAATCATTTTTCTACATATTGGACAGGTTTATAATGTGCAGCTCTCTCAGCTTGTAGCACAGACAAAAGTTCACCTTTGACCTGTAACACCATAACCACTCACTCTTGGTCAAACTGAAGCCTCAAGAATGTTTTCAAGTCGTATTGGTTAATTTTCTCTACCAGTCAACCATGAAAGTATAACAAGCCAGTGGTTTTGGTGTCAATATTAGAATAAAGAACACAATTCCCATGATCATACTTTCTAAACCATTTAATGTGGTCTTGACATTCAGCTTTATTTATTGTCCAAAGAACAAAACGTTGCTGGGGATACAATATTGCTGCTTCTTAACCCTGTCAGTCTAAGAAGTACGGTAAACCCAACCAACGCCCCAACCAGCTCATGAGGGACGCACTTTCTCCACAGCATGTTTGATGCTGCGACGGAGCCTCCAGTCAAAACTGTAGCTGGTTCATCAGAAGCAGGAACACTGCTCCACACATGGGGATATTTTAGGGAGAGAAATGACTTATGGTCAAGAAACATATGGTTAAAAAAATACATATGAATTAGAATGGCTCTAAACAGATTTACTGCACGCACTCGAACACAATCAAATCATTTTAAAGTATGTTGTTTAAGTATAGTGTAAACATTCTTGTTTTACATACACAGCAGGATAAAATGTGTGCTTTTTCTGCATTTACGTATGGAAGATTGCAGACATTCCTAACATCTGATCTAGCAAATCTAAAGTCAAGGACGCTGATTTTACACACATTATTAACAAACATATATATATATATATATATATATATATATGTTTGT
Organism: Coranthus polyacanthus; assembly: GCA_037367275.1. NCBI lineage: Eukaryota > Metazoa > Chordata > Actinopteri > Kurtiformes > Apogonidae > Coranthus > Coranthus polyacanthus. The sequence continues at coordinate 13,712,122 of JAPQRN010000022.1, read as the reverse complement.
TAATAATGTGCAT
>JAPQRN010000022.1:13672708-13712009 GCA_037367275.1 Coranthus polyacanthus | reverse complement strand
ACATCTGATCTAGCAAATCTAAAGTCAAGGACTCTGATTTTACACACATTATTAACAAACATATATATATATATATATATATATATATATGTTTGTTAATAATGTGCATTGGCAGCAACATTTATCCTTGGGTTACTAGTGTTTTCATTTCATGCTAATTTACACTTTTACTCAAAAGATATTTAGAAATTAACACGTGTTCCTACTTTTAACTCCACTTAACTTGTAGAAAAAATAAACTTCTTAACAAGCAACCGCAAAAGTAAATCTCTTGCTACAAATTAATGCACCAGTATAATTATTAAATTATAGAAAATTTACAGAGGACATTGAAACTTAATTCTGCTATATTACTTGCACGCTCTTATCAAATTAACATGTTGAATTCAATAGCTTTACTTCAAATTAACTTCTAACATTTGAATGTTTTAGTGTTACTTTTGATTCAGTAAAAACAAAAATCTGAATACTTTGTCATTCTGCTTTGGCCCCTTGGCCTCCCTGTCAGGTATGCAGGCTGGAGAAGTAAACATTATAAAAACCACAGGATCAATCACATCGCACATCCATACACATGGCCGGCTGAGATGACAATGAAAGGGAGGAAAGCTTGAAAGAAAAAAAATTCAAAAAACACTTGAAGCTTGAAAAAAGGTAGACATAAAAGGTGATTGTGTGAGGTAGAAAGAGAGAAAATATAAGGTGGGAGAAAAGTTGAGGTGGAGGCAGCTCAGTCCTACAGAGTTTCTGGGGCCTCAGAGGTTTTCTATAAATCCTCAGCACGTATTTAATTCAGGCAGAAGACATGCCCGCTGAGAGTTAAAGGATGCACGCTTATTACTCACCTCTCCACCTCTGTGTGTGCCGTCATGCCCCCTCCCTCCCAAAAACCTCCGACCAAAGTCTACTCCCACAGCCTGTCCTGCATGCAGACTTTAGGCGCTATGGGCTATCAGAGAATCGGAGAAGGAATGTGACTCCTGACAGACACATCTCTCAGGACCACAGACTGAATATGTTCTCAATTAGCTCCATCTGATAAAGTGTGAGTGCAAGTGAAACTCAAGGCGGGCATGATCAATAGCACTTGACTCATTTTGTCAGATGGATTTGACATTGACACGCCGCACTGTGATTAATCGCCGTTGTGCTGCAGATAATTGTCCCACCACATCTTCCTTTGTAGGTGTCGTTGAACTCCACTGTCATGTCTGTAGTGCTTTGAATGTGGCTCGTCACTTTCAGTTCGGCTCCAATTAATCTTTCCTTGAACTGGCATCCATACGAAAACCAGCTTTCCCTTAATCTGCCTGTCATATTTTTCACACATTGCACACACATACAGAGCCTTTTTTTTCTTATGGGACATCTACCTGGACCACAGCTGCCATCTGCTGTTCACGCCGAACACTGCAACAGAGAAAGAGTGAGGCCGATGTGTGGTGGTTGTTTCAGTGGGGTGAGCTGTTTGATAAAAACAAGCTGCAAGCCGTTGCGGTTTCTTCCTCAGAAAGTCTTCTTGGTTTCCATGAGCACAGCTGGATGTTTTTAGGTTTACCCGTATGGGACTGCTGTGACATGGGCACTGGAGATGAAACAGGCCTCCTTCGGCACACAAACACAGCAGTACACTCCCGGCCTTGTGTACAGCTGGTAGGGATGACACAAGAGGCACAGGGCTTTATTGAGTCCTGCTGAGGCTGCTGTGCAAGTCAGCCCAGTGCTCTGGCAAAGCTCAGCCTGCGGGGCAACAGAGGACAGCGGGCCGATGGAACACAGGCTGCTTGGCCAATGCTGAGGGTCTCTGTAGGCCGGTGTGTTTTGTGTGAATGTCGTGAGATGAGACCTGGCCACCTCTCAGCTCCACTTTCGTTAAACTCAATGAACTCTGTGTAGCAGCAGATAAAAGGTACCACTCCCTCCTTTAGCTGTGGCCAGGGCTGTAGCCTGCTGAGCTGCCACTGATATTCTATATGTTTATGTAGTTAGCATGCTATATATCCACACATATCTTAAGCCTGGTGTTCAATGTGGAGCTGATTTGTTGGCGAGACCACCGCGAAGTAGGCTTTTTTTCTGTGCAGCCATTCCTCAGGCATTGCTTAATGCCACACTGACAATTCTTCAATCTGCAGACCTCCAAACGAGCAAAGGCCCAGCATCTCTCTGAGTGCCTATACAGTGTATTCCCATCTCTATTGTGGGAAAACTCGTTAGTTTCCCCATAAGTATCTCTTTCAGCAAGAGCGTCATCTCAGCCTGGGTGGGTTTTAACTCTGCTCCAGTTTGTCTGTTCCTTCATTCCTCCCTCCTCTATGAATAAACTACTGTCAGGCTCAGCTATAGCCATCATCCTGGAGCTTCTGTGCTCGGCCTTCTGCTTTTCTCTCCTTTGTCTTGGGCATGTGCTGCTAATTGTTTCCCGATCACATTTTTCAACTAGTTTTTTAATGCCAGTTAAGGCTGCTTCTCTCACTCGCTAATACGGTGCGGTCAGGCGCCTTCGTTCCTGACCTCACACGCAAGAGCATTTCATGGATTCAATTACTGATGTTATGCCTGTAAAGATAACTGGGGATGGCATGAGGTTGTGGGATGGCACTGGAGGAGCACGCCTGTGGCCAGTTCAGAGTGAGTTGACAGCTGGCAGACATGAGAGAGAGAGAGAGAAAAGAAGCACTCTGAGGGGCATCAGCTTTGAAGACAGTAAATGTTACAGTCCAGAACATCATGACTCCATTACCATCAATTTCTTCTCTTTCTCTGTCTAGGACTGATCCTCTCATTTTGCCCTTCCAGAAGAGTTTGTTAAAACCAAAAGTTTAATCCCATTATGGATCTGTTGTAATTAACTATTTAGTCAGTAACTCCCTTCAGCAAGTTCTGACTTTGCAAGAAAAAAAGAAAGATCTTATAGCCGACTGAGCTACTGTTCACTGGAAAGTCTGAATTTATTCATCTTTTAGTGACATCTTGTTTGTAAAAACCGGTAAAAGAACTGAACAGCTTCTCGTGAGGTGGAAGAAGATATGAGAGCCTGAATAAGCACGTACTCCCAAGAAACTACCATCATTCATTTACACACACTCCCCTTCAAAGCATCCTATCATTCATGTCCCTTAGAAAACATTCAAGAATAAAAGCATTAGATTAGATTGTAATTTATTTAATAAATTGACATGTAAATATCTAGAAAGTCTTGGGTGTGTGTCGAGTAAGTTCTTACAATTACAAAAAACAAGTGAGAATATCTCCAAAGTCAATAGAATTAGTATTGCATTGGTTCCCTCGGTCACTAGAGGGCGCCACCAGTTCAACCTGGAAATACAGCACATCATCATAAGGACAACATGGACATTGCAGTCCATTTAATACTGTATATGAAAATAGTAAAGGTTTATTTTTCCAGGTCTGCAACAATTAAACAATTAATTGATCAACAACCAATTAAAAAATCTATCTGAAAAAAGTGATTAATCATCAATCATTACATAAATGTTTTGAGTAACAATGACAACAATAAGGCCCCCTGCTTTTTAATAGTTCATATTTTTGAGATTTCTTTGTCTTGCATGATAGCGAACTGAATTTCGTGACTACTTTTTGGACAAAATAGACAATCCAAGAGTTCTGGGAACTTGTTTGGGGCATATTTTTTGCTCGGATTATCAAACAGTAAATCCAGAATCATAGTTTGTAGAGTTATGAAAATAACTGTTCGTTGTGGCTCTACTTTTTCTGAAAAGATTTTTCATATTTAGGTGTAGTTTTATGCACATAATAGAGAAAAATGTGTCCTATTAGTTCAACTATAATTCACTGCTGTCATTACCCGGTGTCCAGCAGGTCAGATGAACATCTGTATGTGTGTATGTCTGCACGCAAAAATACAATATACTGAACAATTCCTATTTTCTGCCAATTTATCTTTCATTTGTATAAAAATTACTTTGACATTTTGCACCTGTAAAATATAACAAAGCAAAAATCTTGATTATTTCAGACCAGGCTGATGTGATACAACAGTGTTCGACAATGAGAAAATTGTTTTTGTTCATTGCTAACATTTTAAAATTCCAGTGTATATAACAATTGACTGTTATTGCATGTTTACATATTTTCAGAGTTTTTGCATTAAAGGATGAAGCATCCGAAGACAGGTTTTTTTTGAAAATGCTGGTGCAGTTTTCTTTAGTCTCCAGCAGAGAGCAATGCAGAGATGTGACCTCCCGCTTTCTGCGTGATTCCTCATGAATGTGAGATGCATGATAAAGCCTGCATGAGGCGAGAAAAGGTCTGTTTATTCATTTTTTTTCCTTTTAAAGCCAACGGGGAAAAGGCAGCTCCATCATACTGAGCAGGATGTTCCCTTAAACCAGATTGTTACTGTTGAGTTTGGTCCACTCAAAGATATCCTGCTCGCACACAATGTCTGAGTTGATTAGCAGGTAGCGATCACCTACGCAGAAATGCTTCTGGCATGCGGCGCACTTGAAGCACTCCAGATGGTAAACTTTGTCCCGCACTCGCATGGTCATTTCAAAAGCACGGATCCTCTTCTCACAGGAAGCACAGAGGCCGTCCTGACCGAAAAGCCTGAGTGGATAGAAAGACGTCAACATGTCACCAAGAGGAAGATGGAAAACAGTCGCACACACTTAATACAATATCATTTAAAAATCATTCCCAAGGGGTTCCATTAAACTCCTGTGGGTGTTTCCTCTGATCCATGAACAAACACGTTTTATCTGTCTCTGGACTTGTCATCGATGTCAGGTGTTCATTTAAAAGCAAAAGGTTTGAATTAAAACGATACCATATATATTCCCATATATGTACTGACTTTAAACGTTCTAAAACATTTATTTACTTGTAATTTTTCTGTTATTTAAAGTGTCAAAGTATCATCTGGTTTGACCACCTGGTCATGACTGCTGTCGTGAAAACGTATTTGAAATCACTATAAATCTATTCAAATTCACTTTCTTTTCAAATGTATTTACAGTGTGCTTGAAGTGTATATTTACTTAATCATTTTTCTCGGTTTTAGTGATTTATGGGAAAAAAGCCTGCTAACTACATTTAAGGTGACTGACCTTATAGAAGAGAAATGTGAGATCATATTTACATAAACTACAGAAACATTTTACATAAACATTGTCTCTAAACACTTTATATTGCTTTATGTTACTAATGTAATGTGGAAATGAATTCATTTTAAGGTAAGGTACGGTTGTACCACGTGACTTTTGTTGATGCCGCAACCACTTAAACTTAACAAAAATGCTAAAATCACTTCATTTAAAATGTGATATTGTGAATTTTTGTGTAAACATCTTCATACTTGAGCAATTGCTATAGATATTCCTTTTTATATATATTAAATATGGCCTGTTGAAAATCCCTGTGTCACTGACCTACTTTCTCACTAAATATAAAGTCAAAACGTCCAGAAGGATGAAAAGTAATCTGCGTCCAAGACCATACTCCCTGATTTGAAGTACAGTAGTGCACTTTTGACAGTGTAACATTACAACAAACCAACCTGAGATAATCTCTCCGGCACAGTTTTCTTCCCAGCTTGTAGTAGAGCCGGCGGCCCACCTCCCCCAGCCGGCAGCCACACAGGTCACAGCTCAGGCAGTCCTCGTGCCAGTACTGCTCTATGGCCTTCAGGAAGAACCGGTCTCCGATGCTCTGCTGGCAGCCACCGCATGTCAGCAGAGACGGTGGCATCTGCAGGACCTCATCCACCGGTTCCCTGGGAAAAGACGCGGACAAATTAAAGGCGCTTTTCAGACATTCAGACGCTTTCGACCTTGAAAAGCAGTTTCCAAAACGATCTCACCACATGCTCGGCTCTGTAGCGTTTCTGGAGTTTGCTCAGTCTCCGCTTTTAAGTCATGAGGTAAAATGCTCAGAGTGATCGTCTACAACTCCACAACAACTGGAAAACTCTAGGAGGGGACGATGGGGTGACAAATGAAAGGAAACACCTGATGGGAGTGGTCTCTTCCAGGATGACAATGCCCCCATCCATAGGGCATGAGGGGTCACTGAATGGTTTATGTGTGTGAAACTGATGTGAATCATATGGTATGGCCTGCACAGTCACCAGATCACAAGTGAACACCTAGAGATTTTAGTCCGATGTGCTCGACAACGCTCCATCATCAAAACACCAAATGAGGGAATATCTTTTGGAAGAACGGTGTTCATCCCTCCTGTAGAGTTCAGACTGTACAATCAACGCCAAAACACTTTATGTTGTTTTTTTCCTTTGATTTGTCACCTGGTTGTTCAAGAATGCAACCAAATAAATGTTTCGATTATAGATTCTTACAGCTGCTTAAGTCTTTAAACTATTTGTTTTTGGGGTCTATTTGAGCCTTTATTCAACCGTTAAGAGTAGAGAGAATAGTGGAAAGAAGAACAGCGAGAGAGAAGGAAACACATGGGGTCATGGGCCCTTAACGCAACTACTGGGCCACTGAAAATGAGTCTATGAAATAGCTGAAATTAGTTCAAAATAATCGTCCGTCCAACAGTTCTTCACTAAATCTTTTTCAATTGACTACTGTTCCACAAAGTAAGAGAAAAGTAGCCAATCACGTTAATAAAGAGGCTGAAAAAAAGACAAATTATAGCGTGAACTATATTATATTACATATAAAACAAAATTACTGAGAAGTACACGTCCAGATTAAAATTTCAAATTAAAGAGCATAAAAATGAAACTGCTCTGTCATGTGTCGGTCTGTGAGTTTGATCCGTACTGTGGTGAATTAATGCTGTCCACATGAGGGAGACACTGGATATTCTTAACTGCAGTCATGAACAACGTCTACTTTGACTGGAATAAAAGACGTCTGATGAAATGTAAGTGCAGCCGAAAGCAAAACAGACCAGATTAAACGGATTTTAAAATGGAAATGTGTCTGTGGATAATCAACTTGTAAAGGTTTTATGGATTTTACTCACGTTTAGATAACTTTTGGGCAGCACTTAACTTTTTTTTCTTTTCTTTTTTTACACTCCCTTTTCACTCTCGGGACTGTTTTTTTTTTTTTTTTTTTTTAGCCTCATATTGTTTCATTTTCCTTCCCAACGATGGGAGATTTCTAACCCCTTTCGCCCGTCTTCTGTTATTACGCATGAAATATAGTTTGACTGTAACACGGTGACGCGTCCTTGAACGTCTTGAACGAGAAAAAAAAACAACGTTATTACTAATATTGCCTGACATCCCAAAGCTACTTACTCGTTGGCTTCCAGCGTCTTCCTCTCTATGGTGGATGTCATTCCTGAAATATGATGTCCAACCTGATCCAGATTAGGTTTCGGAGTCCACAGCCAGCAACCTGTGAAGGTGCCTGCGGGCAGGCTGAAGCCAAGGCGCGCTGCACCTGCTCCCACGGCGTCCGAGAAGCCAAATGCACCCCGGTTTGGCTTTTGTGTGTTAATTAAATAGGCCAGTCGAAATGGCCGCAGGACAAGAAATGTTCGCTCTAAGCAGCTAAACGGTGATGGAGGACACTGTCATCATTTCCTGAGGCACTAAACCGCGGTGACACTTCCATCTCTCTTAAGTGTATTTTATCACCCCGCCGCGACTTTAAGCGGTGTCCGGGCTTTTAAACATCGGCAATCCGTTTAAAAAGGGTCACTTGCGTGGATCTCCTCCGCGTCCGTCCGTGTGCGCGCGTTTGGCTTTAACGGAGCGGGTGGCGGACGCACTCCTCCACATGAAGCCGCGGTCACCGTTATTGTGCAGCATCGTGTTTAAATACGTCGGGCCCCCTCGGTCTCTGCTTTCGTTTCCCTCTTCCTGCTCACGACTCTTTGACAATGGGGGGAAATCGGTCTTAAAGCGACAGCTAAACACCCCGCAGCCTGCTCTGTCGGGCGTGGAGTGGGTCGTGACTGATACTAATGAGTTCATTATACGGTTTGCGAAGGTGCCGATAGGACAAAAGATAAAGAGTGCTATGATATAATTAGGCCATGTTTGTTTTCTCTCTGGTGGCAGCTGGTTTCACTATCACCTCAAGACTTTTAGTGTCATTCAGTGAGACACCTTTTCTAAAGAGCTTATAACGTCTTTAGTCATGCTTTATATAATACTATCATAAGACGATGACTGGGACGATATTTGGGTTGCAGGCTTGTGAAAAATTAATTGTCAAGATATTAGTAAAGTGTAATTGTCTCCCTCTCAAATAGCAGCAGTTGCAGCAGTCCGTTCATTAACTCTTGTTGGGATTTTGTTTTCTGAGTCCTCTACACAGGGTCAAAGGTCAACTTGTCTACTAGCTCTCTACCTGATGAAAAAAAAAGGAAAAAAAGACAACAACAAACAAGCAGACGTTTAAAGTATTAAAAAACGACTCATTAACCATTAATGAAGTTACTCATGTCAACTCATAAATGTAAAATTTGCCACCAATTATGGTAATATACTATAAATACTGTAATGTTGCGTTCCAACCTGTAATTTAAATTTCCTCTAAGACAACAGATAAACTTCACACTCGTCTCGAGATAAAACTGCTGCACTGTAAAGAGTAGGCTGACAGCAGGAGACCACGACCGATCGTATAATAAGATGATTTGAAGTTTATCTCTGTGAGAAATGAGTGAGTGATGTTTCTACGTTGTTGGTGTCCTCACAGCCTTCCTTTTTCAAACCAGAGCTGCTGTGGGCCTTTCCTCTTATCTGCTGCCAGCGCCTCGGGGCTGCCTGCAGGAGGGAGGGACGCAGACAGCAGTTGGACTGGACAGAGAGATAAAGCACCTCGACTCCGGCAGCCAGAGTCAGCTCCTCAGCCAGATGCAAGGAGGCAAACTCTAAATGTAGGCTGAATGCATCCTTGGGCTAGACAGGCGTTGGACCGAGGAGGCTGGAGAGATACCAAGCTAAGAAGGCCCAGGAGCAAGGTGAGCATGTGTTGTGCCAGCTACACAGAAAGCAGAGCAGCTTTACAGAGATAAAACTCCAAACAAATCGCAAACATTTTTGGGATATAATTTGGGCACTACCACTCCCACTCGCTTGTTACAATATACAGTTACAACAAAGCAGGGTTGTTAGTTTCCATCAAATACAAATGTCACACAGTTAAACCCTTAGATACTGATTTTGATCCAAATCACTTTTTAGCCCTTTTTAGATTTTCTGATTTGAAAGGCCGGATTAAACCATTGATTTTGACCTCGCGGTTGACAAAACTATCTCACCGCACTCTGTGGACTGTCAGGAGCTTCCGCAATCTTGATTTTTAAGGTCAGGTACAAGAAATCTTAAATTTGATCATCTACAACTCCTCAACAAACGGGAAAACTCCACGAGAGGATGATTGCCACTGATATGACGACTGTTCGTTTTTATATTGACAAACACAAAAACCTGACATTTTTAACAAAAAAATCGCCTCTGCATCTGTTTCAACATTATCAACTTCAAGATCATTTATCGTTAATGTTGCCTTTGCGTTGATTTGAACCTTTAGTTTTCAATCTCAAAGCCACACTTGCGCAATGTTCAGAATTATGTCGACAACAAGAGCGCTTCATTAAAAAGCTTCATTAAAATCACACGTTAACACAGTAATGGCTCAACCCTCGACGTGTCGTTTTGCGCAAACACAAAGCTCAAGAACAAATTTATGACCAACAGAAACAAAAGACGTGAAAGTCAGCCCTGATATGACACCCATGTCATCCACTGCTTCCTGTGGAGTTGACTAAGAAAGCCTAGAGGATGTGCAACTGGCCTGCTTAGAAGAAGTTTTCCTGGGGGGGGGGGGTTGGTGCAACCTTTGCATTCACTTCCTACTCCCCCCAAGCATGATGACATCCCTCTCATGGCTTTCCAAGATAGACATGATGACTCCAGATGGTTGAGCATGATAGAAACTCGCAGCGCAACATAAAAACCGGTGCTGTCACTATAGGCGGTAAAAACTTTATCTGCGACTCGAAACTTCCTAAATGTCACCAAAAAGGGAGGTGCGTGTTACTGTAGGCTTTACATTAACATGTCACCCTGTAACAGAAAAGCTCACAGGAGGAAGTGTTGTTACAAGTCTTGTGTCCAGAGTTTGATATAAGATTTTAAATACCAATCACTAGTTTCACATTGTATGTTGAACTCTTTAACGTTTTGCTCTCTGAGGTAGGATGTGGAGAGCAAACAGTTAAGAATGCAGTCAACCTTTTGGGAAGTGGTGTCACTCATGACCAGCTTCCTGTTTTGCCTGTTTGGTACTGAAAGCATTATGGAGTTGAAAGCAGTGTGGAATTTAATGGCAAATGGAAAATGAATGTCAGCACTAAGCAAACAGTAAAATTACACTAGCACATCTAATCACTTGTCTCTTTCATCATTCAGCAAATAGTGTGCTTTTATTAAACAGATTTAATACAAGAATGTTGTAAATGTTAAAGTACAGCAAGATGATAAAATTGTACACATTTCCTTTTGAACCGATCTCCTAATTAGTTGTGATTATGGCTATCATTCATCATGGCCTATCTAAACAAACACCTGCAGGCCCATTTCCTGAACTAAGAGGACTCTGGACATAGTGTTGACTCTTTGATACCACAAACTCTGGAACATTGCAACGACAAAACCGAGCACCTCTTGTCTAATCTGAAGTGAAGCGATAATTGCCTACTGTTTGAGGGAACTCGCTCAGGTAATAGGTCCGCGAAGCTGAAAATGTTTAATTCTACGGTGTTACCACACAGGTGTGAACTAGAGAACTGTTAAGATGAAAGCTCTGGAGGTGTAAAGGTCACAGGTCAGACGAGGAAATCTGAAATTCTTTCATAAATGGCTGCTGGACTGATTGAAATACAGCAGGCTGCGGAAATGAGTCACTCGTTGAAAGGGCGCTTCACTTACCCTTGGGATCCTCCCGTAATCAGTATTATCCCTAAAAGAAAACACTTTCCATGGAACAGTGCAATCAAAAAGCTGCACAGCCATGTTAACTGCTTCCTGTATTTGGCAAAACAAAAGAGCGTTGGTTTCACATTCTTTAGGCGTCTGGTCGGTTTGCTTTCATTAGATACTCAGCACTAAAATAAAAACAACAGCATTTATAAATACTTACAGAAATCAGAAACGTTGTTCAAATTTTTAATCATTAAATGTTCCTCATGTATTTTCTTGTTCTGGCTGGAACTATTTCTTCTGTGTGTGTGTGTGTGTGCAGTTTATGTGTCCCAGAATACGTTATAAAATTGTACTTTATTGAAATATTAAATATGTAATTTCCTTTATTAAAATGAATCAACATATTTAAGACTCAGACGTGACTTGTAAGATGAACTTTCTTTCCATCCTTGGTACCATCAGTGATATGTTACTTTACTGCCACCTACTGATTAAATAAATAAAGACCGTTTTGAGTGGGTCCTCGTCTCTGATTTTGCATATACTCGTGTACTTATTTAAAAGTTGATTCATTCTCAACTCGGAAAACATTTGAACTGCATTATCAACATTTTTTTGTCTTTTCTGAAAATCTACTACATAATTTGTCAACCATGGAGTCAGGATTTGCTATTATTTGGTATTTGTTTACTTAAATGGAAAGAACTGACTAGTAAATACTTTTAAGGCAATGCAAACAAATACATAACATATTGAAAACTATTGACTCACAGAGCAGAAAGACTTCTATTACTCTTATTGAGCAATTTCACCAGTAAGCCACGTTTAAATGTTCTATTAAATTAAATGTTACTGTTAATAAACATCTTTAAAAATACATACAGGTAGATTAGTTAAATCTTTAACTGTCAGTATTATGTTTTTGATTCATATTACTGCTGTATTAATGTGTATGTTGCATTTTACTGCTGTGCGTGTTTAGGGCCGGGCTCGTTTGAACTACTTTACAGTTTGTTATAGTTTTATTTAAGTGACTGCCTCCAGTTGTGAGGAATCTCAATCTGATGTGAAAGTCGCATAAAGATCAGACCTGTATCTGATTCAAAAACACATATGCAAGTGGTTCAGATCAGAATTGAAAAGATCAGATTCAGTGTGATTTGTGCTGTCCGCGCTGTCATGACTAAAAAAGATCCGACTCATATATGAGCAAAAAGGTCAGATTTCTTTCAAGGGGCGCTTGAAGTTACCTGCAGTCTGAACATAACCTTAGTGACTTTCACTTGTGATGTGTCTGTGTGATCCTTGGTGAGTTAGACTTTGATTGGCTACATGTAAAAACAAAAAGCATCATTTTAGTTTAAACTCGCTGACATTGGCAGCCTAAACTTTTACTAAAGTAGGAAATAAATATTGAACATAAAAGCATAACTTTAAACTATTATGATCTGCATTTAATGCCCACTGGCATGTTGAATTTGAACTTCAGACTGCTGTACATTGTTATATTGTTATGACTGACGGGTTGGGTGGTGACACAGCTGTGACCCAACACATGCCTGATGGGACAGCTGCAGCAGGAAAATACTGTCTATGGCATAGGGATCGAGATAGGATAGCCTAATCAAAGCTAATGATTGTGCAGATTTTCTGCCAAGAGGCTGTAGGCGAATTTTCCTGACCGCAAATATTGACGTAAAAACTCTCAAATGTGTCAAAGTCAAGCTAATATTATATAGTAGGATTAGCAGTCTGTGTTTTGTGTGAAGTCGGGCGTCTTACGCAATATTTAGTTTTATTAAAGTTTGTTTTTGTAGTTTATTTATCCAGGCATCTCTTCGACAGCTAAAAACGGACCTTCGCCTTTATAAAGAGTTTCTCCGTCTTTCGAACCGTCTCAGTTGTCGGTGAGGCCGGCGGGGCGGATCCCACACTAGAGTGAAAGAGAAAATAAAGCAACACAACAATAATAACAACTTGGCCGTTTCCTACATTTCGCTACAAAGTTCCCCTGTGGATATAAAACATTAAGGTGGGTGATTGGGGAGTCGTGCTGCCAGGGTAACGAGGCTCCCGACCGGCTGCTCGCTAGCACGCGTCGCTGTACCAGACAAGCTAGCAGTGCGTGAGGATGCTAAGTCAACGGTCTGTGCTAACGGTGGTGAGGCCAGGGCCATTTTACCAAACCTCAGAGATAATACCGGCCGTGGGAACACCGGGCCTCTTAGCGAAGGAGGGCAGCTTTGTAGCGCTGATCAGAGACAACATTTCGATAATGAAAACGTAGCGCGACAGGATTTCAAAACATCACAGCCGGGTCTAAAGTTAGCCGGTAGCTGTGGTGAAATGGCTCATGGGCTCAAGGAAATAGTTGGACGGACATACTTATTCAGTTACGAAACTATTCATCATGTTCTATATCGACTTCAGAAAGCTTACATTCACTCACCACCTGCAGTACAAAGCTGTGATGGGTAGCTAAATCACTATCCATAGTACTGTTTTCACATTTGATAAGAAATACTTAATAGCTCTGTGGTCTGGGCATTGATTCGTCTGCTGTCTATACATCTATTGTACCTTTCTGTCGATCTCACACCAATTGTGCCGATTACAGCTTCTTTAGGGTGAATATATGCGCGTTCTCTCTGTCTTTAGATAGCTGACTGGCTTTGTGTTGCTGGTCTTGCTAAACAAAAAGAAGAGTCATCTTGGCCTCTGGGAAACTGCTGTCCATATGTTCCTGTCCCATCAGGCATGTGATGAATGTTTTGATTAAAAATACTAACTGATCATATGAATTGACCTTAGTTGCAACCCATATAACACTGTCTTCAGTCCTGTAGCCTTTGTCCACCCTTCACTGATTTTGAAAATTGTACGGTTTGGACAAAGTAAATCCATACTGATGATGATGCACACTAAAATTTGTCCTTTTTGTAGTTAAGCTAGTTTCATAATTGCATATTGTAGATGATTGTAGAAGATGACTCTTTAACTCTTTGTCTTCTAGATGCCCTCAGCGATGAATGCAAACAGGACAGTGCAGTCTGCCAGCCCAGATGTGGGATCCGCTCCAGGGTTAATGGGCAATTCTGCATTCGGTGGACAGTCTGAAGTTTTGAAGCAAGTGCTGTGTGTTATTGACAAGAAAGTTCGCAACATGGAGAAGAAAAAGGTGGGTGTTGTCAAGAGCCATTTGTTCCCAATGCTTTTTGCAATCAGCGGGAAACTACGTTTCCTTTCTCTCATTTAACCTGAAGCATTCATACTAAAAATGTTTTTGCTCAATATTTGAATAACATTCAGAATTTGAAAACTACATTTTTATTAATCTCCTGCCACAGAGCAAACTGGATGATTATCAAGTCAGGAAGAACAAAGGGGAGCGTCTCAATCAGGACCAGCTGGTGGGTACACTGAAACATTTAGAATTTTGTAAACAGCCACCAATAAAATGTGCAGTTATTCTCTTACAAAGTGTGACAATGTGGAATTTCTTGTTTTTAGGAAGCCCTCTCTAAATACCAGGAAGTCATGAATAACTTGGAATTTGCCAGAGAGTTGCAGAAGACGTTCATTGCACTGGGACAAGATGTAAGGATGACACTGGTTTTCTGATGATGTGTCCTCAGATGATGTCTTGGCTTCTAGTAATCTGACTTTATGTGGCTCTGGTATCAGATCCAGAAGGTGGTGAAGAAGACAGTTCGGCGGGAGCAGCTGCAACGGGAGGAGGCAGAGCAGAGAAGACTGAAGACAATTCTGGAGCTGCAGTTCCTTCTGGACCGACTGGGAGACGACACCGTGCGGCAGGACCTGAAACAGGGAGTTGGAGGCTCACCGCTGCTCACAGATGCAGACCTCACAGCTCTAGATGAGTTCTACAAATTAGTGGGGCCAGACCGTGACCAAAATATCAGGTTAGCCTGAGACATTATGATCTCTGTATCATTTTGAAGAGACAGCTGTATTTTTTTTTTAATACAAAGAGACTCGTGATTTGTCTTTACTCCCACAGATTGGTTGACCAGTATGAAGAAGCATCTGTACACCTCTGGGACCTGCTGGAAGGGAGGGACAAGGCTGTGGTTGGAACAACATGTAAGTCAAATATACTTGGAGTTCAACACTGGGTGAAGGCAGTATAGCTCATTTATGTCTGGTTAATGGCTTGATTTTTGTTGAGAAGGAACAGGGAACCAGGGTTTTCCTAAAGGTCTCTGATTTAATAGGTGCTACGGATGCAGTTGGGGTCACAGAGTTTGGGGGGGGGGGTTAGCAGAACCATAAATGACAGTAAAACGTGGTGCAGAACTCTCAGCATTCTTTTTTTTGTCCTGTGCGGTGAAAAAATGCTTAGGTGCTGTTAAGTGTTTAGAAATTGCTGGAATTCTTCAATTGAAATCAATAGTCAGTGAGTAGGAGAACAGTTGTTTTAATTATAGATTCGTGGTTGAAGCCATGTTTTAAGCAAAATGTCCTGAAACCTCACTGATAACCCAAATATCTACTTTTCCTTCTCAAAAAGAAGCAGTTTGAAGGCATTAACTGTATGTACTGGTTAATAACAAAGTCTTAGCTTGTCTAAAAAAAGGATTCAAGACCAACTGGCTTTATTCAGATGTCCAGCTGGTGGTGCAAACTTTTGGCAGGACATTTCATCAGATGGTTGGTGACACAGCAGTCATCTGTAAGCTTTTTGTATTTTTGAAGCTATAAAGTAATTTGTCACATACTTTTGCGTTATCAAAAGGTAGATGGAGATGACATATGCTGTACCTTCTTGCCCTGATGTACTGTAGCCATAAATGTTTATTAATATGTTAATGTAGCGTATGCTTTGTGTTTTGTTAATGCGGCCTGTGTGCAGGGCAGTGCTGTGAATAATCAGGGCTTGGGGATCGTGGCGTACTGCATTCTCAGCGGTCTGGCCACGGGACTTGCACTGCTGCATTCTGCTTCGAGCTGAGTGCTGTGGGCTTATCCTGACTCAGCAGCGGGGCAGGGTGCCAGTGGCCCTGTCGCCTGTGGTTCCACTGGTCAAATCTCTGGAGCCACATTCTGATACTGGTGACCCAGTTCAGCGCAGTGACACCAGCCAACCCTTTTCACCTCAGTGAGGACTCACTTGGTGACTCAGGGTCATGTTTATTCAGGCAGCAGCAGACTTCTTGGCCTGAGGCATGAGGGTAGTAAAGGAAATAACATCAACCTGCTTTGCCTGGAGAGCCAAAAGTGTAAATGCCTGAGCTACTGTAGCTAACAGGCTTTTCTAGTTTGTTTTTTTTTGTATGTCATGTCATGATAATTACAGAGGTGTATCTTTCTGTATGTCTATTTCAGATCAGTCACAGGTCATCTGGCCTTGTTTTCTGTTGTTGCTGTATTTTTTTGGAACGTGTCAGGGTTTCCCTATGTTTCTCGGGGCCATAGGGGCTTTGGTTGTAGGGGGGGGTTGCGTGGTCATTGAACTCCTCCCGCAAGAAAATTGGTTGTTATTTTACTATTTACTGTGCATTCATTTTCACACAATTTTAGGTTACTGTTGTGTTTTCCCTAAGTTTGTGGAAGACTTCGGCTCACGGGCGGGGAATGTGAGGGTCTTCGTGCAAGAATTTAAAGTTTTTCATCAAAACGTGTATATATAACTGCACATAATTTTGGACCATTGTTACCAGATCTGTATAAAAATTTGTAAAAGCTATGGCAGATAACCATTCAACCATTAGATCTCTAAAAAGTCATTTAGTTATGATGCTCTCCATGCTGATTTTACCTTAATTTTGTGGTGGTTGTCGTGCCTAAGTCTCTAAAATAGTAGGAAAAACCCTGTGTGTAAATGTTTGATGTGATGGACTGCAATGCTTTGATTGTTGCTGTGATTGTTGTGTGCACAATAGGGTTAGGTGAACTTGTTAAAATGATCACATGGTCTTATTCACCGCTGCATCTCCCTAATACTCTGTCACCTACATCTGCTCAACAATCACATGATTTTAGAAGCTCTGCCTGTTAAAACTGTAAATACACCCTCAGTTTTCACCTGCCTCCTCCCAGATGGAATATTTCAAGTGCATTGTCAAGACTCTGTGGAGGCAAAAGCTTGTGTCGAACTTTGGATTGTGGTACAGGGAGGACATTGACCATCATGACAGAAAAATACCAAACTCTCAGAGAGATCTGCAACTATTTCTTCGTCACATAACTTCACATTAAGAAGCTTTTTTTTGTAACATACATTTTTTAAAATTTCAATTCAAATGTGCATATTGCTGTTTGTCAGCAGCCCCATATTTAACTGGAAATATAGCTTCAAATAAAAGCTTTTTAACTATATAGTTTGTGTTGTGCAGAGAATTTACAGCTGTTTTTGTTTATTCTGTTACCTTCTTTGCAAATATTTTGTCTGTTCAAAAAGAGCTTAAGGCAGCAGTTTGTACTAAGATATGTCAAAGTCTGAATACTGTAAACTCTACTTGAAATCTATTTAAAATATACTGTTATTTCCATTTATTGTTATTTTCATTTATCATATGTGTATATTTATTGTGACATGATAAGATGTTGAGTTTCATGGTTTGAAACTCTCAGCAAAGTGATGACTGTATTATTCTTTTGGCAGATAAAGCACTGAAGGAGACTTTGGACCAGGTTCTGCTGAGCGGGTACTTCGACCGGGTTCCGTCTCACCAAAATGGAGTGTGTGAGGAAGAAGAGGAGGAAGAGCCAGCAGCCGCCGCAGCAGCAGCCGCCGCCGCCGCCGCCACCGCAGCGGCAGCAGCAGCGGCAGCAGCAGCAGTAGCTGAATCGTCAGAAGCAGAAGAGCAGATGGTTGATCCAGGTCATTACCATTCACTGAAGTCACACTGCACTAAACTTCCTATTTTTGAACTGCAAATGTAATAAAGATAACACCGCTGCATTGTCCAATTGATTTTCTCCGTACAGAAACCGAAATAATCGAGGAGTTCACAGAACCCATTGCAGTGGAGACGACAGAGGTGAGATTATTTGTATTTATTTATTTTTTTCCTTGCAAGTGAAGTCATGGGGTTGATTTATTTACTTTGCTTTAGCCCTGTGCTGATGTTTGCTGTTTTTGTCTTCCAGTTTGTAAACAGACAGTTCATTCCAGACGGCACATACAGCAGCAGTGAGAAGGAGCAGGGGGATGAGTGGACCACGGAAACAGAGGTATCATGGATGGTGGGGTTTTTTTGGGGGTAAAATTGACTTTTGTCCTCTGTGTTGCAGATTATTTGTCAAGTTGGTTCTGATTTGAACTTATACTTGTGGTAGAGTTAATTTTACCTTACCTTACTAGACACTGCATGTCACTGCTGAATCAGAATATTGCGCCACTCTAACTGCAAATACTGCTTTCTTGTGCAGCTCTTTGAGAATCACATAAGCTGATTTTGGCCCATTTTCTTCATTTGTATATTTCTGATTCACCTGTTCATTTTTTGAACCTCAGGCCGTTAGTGCCATGCAGCAGCAGCCGTTGCAGCCCACTCCTCCCCCTGTTCCCTTGGACACCCACCCCCTGAATTTAGCGTCTCCTGCACCGCCTACTGACCCCATGGTCAGAAAGCAGGTTGTGCAGGACTTAATGGCACAGATGCAGGGAACGTACAACTTCATGCAGGTGAGCAGTTGGTGCTAAGAGCAACTGGCCATTATGTAAATCTTTAGGATTGTGTTAATGACTTGTCTCTTCTCAGGACTCCATGCTGGAGTACGACGGACAGCCCATTGATCCAGCCATTGTATCAGCCCAACCTATGAAACCCGCACAGAATATGGACTTACCACAGATGGTGTGTCCTCCAGGTAGGTTTTAAACATACTTTGGCTGTTACAAAACATGTAAAAAAATAACGTTTTGAATGACTGGAATTTGTTTCCTAAATTACTATGTTTCAATGTTTTATTCTGTTAAGTTCACCCAGAATCCCGGCTATCGCAACCCAACACTGTTCCTGTTCAGCCTGAGCCCACACAAGTGAGTTCATAAATATATTAACCGTGTAGCCATCATTTAAAAAATGAGCAAGAGTTTAAGTCTTTCCCTCTCACTTTTCAGGTCCCCATCGTCTCCCCCACACCGCCCCCCATGTACCAGACCTCACACACGCCAGACCCCCGCCCCTCAACAGAATCCATTGACCCCATCCAGGTAAACCATGCTGTTCTACAAAGCCCAGTTCAGACCAAAGATTCACAATGAGACAAAACCGTTTAAGGGCATTGCAAGGAAAATTTGCAGTGGTGTGAACTGGCCCGTCTCAGCTCGAATCGGCTGACGGCTTTTCCTGCCACTGCTTAGCTGTGAAGTCACCAGTGGCTGGTTTTAGAATGCAGTGTTACATAGAGTTGTCGTTTATGGTTTTCTCAGCGTTCACGGACTGTAGCTCACCTATCACCAATTAGCACCATTCCCCGGGTGAAATGCTCTAAATAGTTAAGTGTTTTCTCTGCTTGGAGGTGACACCCACTGCTCCGGGAATAGACAAGAGATTCTCGACCATCCATTTTTTTAATGTTTTCACTGTTTCGTCAACACTTGAAATGCAGTCACTATCTCTAATCACTAGCGTTCATATTGTAAGACTCTTGAAATTATACCCTGCTACAAAAAAGGCAGAAAATCCAGCAGTTAAAGCAGTCATTGAGTCGTTGCAGATGAAAACAATATGCCGTCTCGTGTAGTCACATTGGTACCAGCCCTTTGCAAGTAGATACGCATTTCAGCTCTTCTCATAGTGAATCTGTGGTCTGAACCGGGCTTAATGGTTCTTTTTCACTGAGTGTGGTAATTTCCGAAAACTTGGAATATGTGTCTTTGTTGGTCTTGTTGTCAGCATACATCATGCAGCACATGATAAACAAGCATTGACCCACTTTACGGCCTCATTATTCACTTTCTGCATCGTGCATAAGAACATTTATACGACTGGTTTGTGCTTCCTTCCATTCTTGAACAGACCTCGATGTCCTTGTCGTCAGAGCAGCCTCAGCCCTCCACAGCTCTACCCCCTGTCTCTCAGACGCAGGTTTTCCAGCCTGTTTCCAAAGCTCCTCACAGCAGCGGCATCAATGTCAATGCAGCACCATTCCAGTCAATGCAGACAGTAAGGACCTTGTGATGACAATTCTTCAGTTAAAGTTATGAAAAACTGTAAAAAAAGCTTTATGTTTTAATGTGATGAAAGATTGGAATATCTTTCCAGTCATGTCAATAAAAAAAGTTTTGTTGCAACACTTGTGTGTTTGGTTGCCAGTGGAATCTACACAGAAATGAAGTAATGATGCCATTAGGAGCCGTTTGTGGAGTCCTTAAGTGCTCTCTCATCATATTGCATTTGTATGGCTTTGTAGTCAAGCAGCTATATCCAGGAAATACCGAGTAATGGACTTTACTCCTAATGAGCCTGGGACCTTTGCTCTGGTTTTGGCTTCACCACAATGTGGCTCTTGTTCACCCCTCAGGTGTTCAACCTCAATGCCCCAGTCCCTCCAGCTAATGAGACAGAGGCTTTAAACCAGGCCAGCCAATACCAGAACAGCTACAACCAGGCCTTCAGCAGCCAGTCGCAACATCCTGTGGAGCAGACAGAGATGCAGTCAGACCAGCTGCAGTCTGGTGGGCATTTGTTGGTTTTATTTGTTACTTATTAAATTGTCTCTCAGATTAGATTCCCCTCATTTATATAACAGTTTAAAAACGTTTGCCGTTGACTAACTTGAATCTGTCTTGGGTAACCCAATGTGATGCTTTTTAGTAGTTGGTGCCTTCCATTCCCAAGACCAGTCAGGAGGCCATCAACAGCCTTCCCAGCAGGGCCCGGGTTTTGGCAGACAGACTCAATCGTTCTACAACAGCAGAGGCATGTCCCGCGGTGGACCACGCAATGCTAGAGGCATGATCAACGGCTACAGAGGCTCATCAAATGGATTCAGAGGTAAGATCATACCTTACAGCCAGGTTATCTGCACTAAAGCCCTTCCAGACACGGAATATGCAACATTGCTGGCTTCAGTGCCGCTACAGAAAGAGGGACCCTGCTGGTGCACTATTTGAGAGGGAGTGGTAGCACCACAGTGTTGGAAAGTTTAATGATATCAAGGAAAAAGTGTGCTTAATTTATGACCACTAACATCCACTTCTTAGAGTGAGTCATCAAAAAATCATCAGCTTTCAAAGGCTAATCAGACACGAAAAGAATGTTTCGACAGTGCTTTACAACTTACTGTAGTAAACCAGTTAAATGTCCTGTGCTTTAATCAAGTGACTAAAATATTAGTGCTCTTAAGAAGTAACATGATTTACATTTAATCTCACTCTGTGCATGTTTAAGCTTCTGCTGCAGCCATTGCATTTTGTCTAAGGGTGTTTTCACACCTGTGATTTTTAGGACTCTGGATAGTTTTACCCGTGGGCAGGTGTGAACACGGTAATGCCACTCAGGTGTGGACCAAAACATCCACACGAAACCCTTTAGAGAATGTGGTCTCGGTTCGGTCCATAGCAAACTCTGGAGCAGTTTGTAGCGGGGGGGGGCTGCATATCTGACCCAACTAGGAGTTGTACTCAGGAAGTTTGCGCTAAATGGATTCTGGAGCCAGATTTGCTTTGTATCTGAAATGCAGCACGTTTTAGTAGAATAGCTGTAGCATAGCAATGTGTCTCACAGAATGATTCACAGGACCTTCTTTCTGAATTTACTTTCTTGCTCCTGCTCCAGACACATCTGACCAATAAGCAGAGTGAGGATTTTTGTGTCGATTCTAGTGATGCATTTTGGCTTTGGCCATTTTTTTTTCTCTGCCTTAAATGGAACCAAACTAAAGGGTAAAATGCTTAGAAAAAAGTTTAGAATTTCAACTGGTTAGGACAAGGGCAAATGAACTAAGGGTGTGGAAAATACCCTAACTGTACTGAACAACCTCCTTCACATTTACATAAAGAGGTTCATGTCTGAAAGGAGCTGAAGAATCAAAGCTTTTTTACTGTAACTCATAAGAGAACCATTCTTAACTTGAACTCTTCTTAATTTAAGGTGGCTATGACGGTTATCGTCCTCCTTTCGCCAACACTCCAAACTCTGGTTATGGACAGACTCAGTTCAACACACCTCGGGACTACTCCAATGGGAATTATCAGAGGGTATGACGATGTTTTATGACTTCTCACTGGCCTTGTTTATATGACTGTTTGTGTTTGTTGGACCAATTTCTAAAATGTGCCCTTTTTCTGTTGCTAAAGGACGGTTACCAACAGAACTACAAACGAGGAGCTGGCCAGGGACCCAGAGGAGTTTCAAGAGGCAGCACTCAGGCAATGCGCTCCTGAAAAGGCCTTTTCATAATGACTGTGACTGATTTAACTTGCACCACACTGAAAATTCAAAATTCATGAATGCATTTTCCCCAGCTCACTCATCTTCTCTTTAGTTTGTTCTTCATCAGTGGTATTTTCCTGTCTCTTCAAAGTAATGCCTACTTTGATATTTCAAAAATATTGAATCATTTAAAGTCTGAACACACGCGCTGTAAATTCAATCACTGATTTACGCAAGCCATGTGTTATAATGTTCCTGTAAACTTGAAAGATTTCATAAGTTATTTTTTGTATAAAAAAAATGCACCTGCCACTGCTGGTCCAAACCTTGGGAGTTTATCCCCCTCCTCAGTTCTTTTCTGTCATTTTGGTTCTAAAAAGCGTTTTATGTTCAATGAGCTCCCCTATCCTTGTTTGTAAATTGATGTTGCTTCAAGAGTTTCAATAAAGTTGTGTTGCATACCCATGCTTAAGTCTTGTTTTTTGTTGTACTCTTTGGTCTTCTGTCACACACCAAGAGGTTTGATAACATACATCTCATCGCAGCCGCTTCAACCCGGCACAGAATCGCACACTAATATTTCCAGACAGCAGTGAATCTTAGTGCTAGGACAGAGCCAGATAATTCAGCTGCAGCTAAAGAGCGCCACCCTGTGGCTAATCGGAATACAACAACTATATATTAATCATCTCAAAATACTTTTTGTAACTAAGGCCTACAAATGGCACAAAATGTAGAAAATAAATGTCCCCTTTCTGTTATCCACGCCACGTGACGAACTACTTTTGAAATTAGAGTGAAATTAATTGTTTAGGAAATGTGTGCTTACTTTAAAGTGCATGTTTTCTTTTCAGTATATGCCCACAAAGCAATTTAAATAGAGAAAATTTGGAACCGCTTTCTCTATTTCTCTTTATTTGTGTGGTTTATTATTATTTATCATCATCATCATCATCATAGTATTATTATAACTTAAGAGTCGCATCTGCTCTAAGGCCGAACTTTGGGCAAAAAAAAAAAAAAAAAAAAATCATGCAGCGTCGCATTTTTTTTACGTCACACCGGGGTCCTCCATGAACATGTGTCTCCACGTGAGTGTATCAACAGCATGAAGGCTGGCATGTAGATTCAAACTTCGACTAGTTGATTTTTTATGAAAATTAATCACCAACCAGTTGTCTGTAAAGAAGGTAAATGAAAACTTCTGAAGCGACGCTTTACTTTACGTTCTTTCTTTTCTCGTTGTGACAGATTTTAGCTTCCCAGCTGCCTTTAACCTGTTTGTTTTGGCTGTAAGCTAGTTAGCTTGATCTATGCCTTTTGCTCACTTTTAGCTGACAGTGTCTAGAGTGTGTCTCTGCACCGTTTATCAAACACACTGCTTAATTTAGGCGTTAAGCTGATTTCTCTATTTTGTCCCAGTGGCAGTAAAACAATGGCGACTGTCCGTAAAAAGGTCGACAACCGGATTCGTGTCCAGATAGAGAATGGAGTCGCTCTGCAGCATCGCACCTTGTTCGTTGTGGTGGGAGATCGTGGAAGAGACCAGGTAATCCTTACATTTTCGCAGCAAAATCCACATTTACTCTGACTTACGGCATATTTACATTTAGCAACTAAACTAAGTTATCTGTTTCTACTCCAGGTTGTCATTCTGCATCACATGCTGTCCAAAGCCACTGTCAGAGCACGACCATCTGTACTCTGGTGCTACAAAAAAGACCTAGGCTTTAGCAGGTGAGTGGACTTAAGTAAAAGCACTAATGCCACACTGTGCTAATACTTCACTACTTGTAAAAGTATGAGTATTATTAGCAAAATACATTTTAAAAGCAAAAGCAATGATTGTGCAGAAAAATGGCCCCTTTCAGTGGAATTAAATACGTTGCATGAGTAAAAGTACTTAGTTGCATTCCACCACTGAAACTTTGCCTATGCTTGTCTTTTGTTGTAATAAAATTACCTTTGAGTTTTAATTAGTCAAATCTGTCAAAACAGCAACCGGAAAAAGCGCATGAGACAGCTGCAAAAGAAGATTAAAACGGGTACGTTGAATCTGAACCAGGATGATCCATTTGAGCTGTTCATCGCTGCAACCAACATCCGCTACTGTTACTACAACGAGACCCACAAGATCCTGGGAAACACTTATGGCATGTGCATCTTACAGGTTAGTTTACTGCTCTAAACTCACAGAAAGTTGATAAAGTCACAATATGTGATGCTTAGTTATGTTTGATTTATTTTGTGTCAAACAGGACTTTGAGGCGGTCACTCCTAATCTCTTGGCGAGAACTATTGAAACTGTTGAAGGAGGAGGGATTGTGGTCATACTTCTAAGGACAATGAACTCCCTTAAGCAGCTGTATACTATGACTATGGTACGTCTGCACCCTGTTTATCTTCACATGTCAGACTGTTTTGTGGTCAGGATACGTTGTATAACTTGGCCTGTGTTCTTCCAGGATGTGCACTCTCGATACAGGACTGAGGCTCATCAGGATGTGGTGGGAAGGTTCAATGAGAGGCAAGTGCTCCTCAGACTTTTTCAGAATCTGGAAGATCGTACAAGGTCTTAAATTGAACTTGTTGAAACCTGCTGAAATCCTGAGTGTCCAAGTCAATAAAGAAAATAATTAAGCAATAATACTAAGCTTATTCCAATTTTTTTAGGTTTATTCTTTCCCTTTCATCCTGTAAAAACTGTGTCGTCATTGATGACCAGCTCACCATCTTGCCCATCTCCAGCCACATGGCAAACATCAAGCCAGTACCTCCAAAAACTCAGGTATTTATTCACAACTGGGCTCAGTAGTAATCTGAGCTTTAGACGCTATTTACCACTTTAAGTGCAACATACTCTTTGATTTCTGAATGTTTTTTTTCCTCATCTGTTTCAGGAGGATGGTTTGTCTCCACGTGACCAGGAGCTGAAAGATCTGAAGGAGTCCCTTCAGGACACTCAGCCTGTGGGTGTGTTGGTAGATTGCTGCAGGACCATGGATCAGGTTGGAAGACCTCAAATGCAAATAATCCGCTCAACCAATTCACCTTATTTAACTTCTGATTAATGAAAGTCGTACATCTTTTGTAATTTCAGTGAGTTCAAGTACGAGTGCAGGATTTCTGATTATTATTCCTATGTCTTACTCAGGCTAAAGCGGTGCTGAAGTTCATTGAGGCAATTTCAGAGAAGACGCTGAGAAGCACTGTGGCTCTGACTGCTGCCCGTGGTCGAGGAAAGTCTGCTGCACTGGGGCTGGCTGTCGCAGGGGCTGTGGCTTTTGGGTAGAGAATAGTTTTATAGTTTTTAAATCACAAAGGTGCATCAGATGTGTTATTGTTGCTAATTCCGTAATATTCTTCACAGCTACTCCAATATCTTTGTAACCTCACCGAGTCCAGACAACCTTCACACCATGTTTGAATTCATCTTCAAAGGGTTCGATGCCATGCAGTATCAGGTAGGCTCCTTTGGGTTTCCTCTCACTATCAGTTGGGTTCATGTTGTCAGCATATGATGTAACTTAAAATCAATTTTTGCATTTGTAGGAGCATCTTGACTATGAAATCATCCAGTCTTTGAATCCAGAGTTCAACAAGGCAGTGGTACGCGTGAACATCTTCAAAGAGCATCGGCAGACGATTCAGGTAAACGAGACCACGCCGTTCTTCTTCATTATTTGTAAATTGAGACAGTTAGTGAAACACACACATCTGACCTTCATGTTCCTGGGACCAACAGTACATCCATCCAGGTGATGCAGTGAAGCTGGGCCAAGCCGAGCTGCTGGTTATTGACGAGGCTGCGGCCATCCCTCTGCCTTTGGTTAAGAACCTGCTGGGGCCTTATCTGGTTTTCATGGCCTCCACCATCAATGGGTCAGTAATAGAGCTAAATGAAATTTAAATCATAAAATACCACACTATTTTTTTTTTTTATTTGGGTTGTTATATCTGGCACTTTCAGAAGCTATGTAACAGTTTTAGTGAGAAGAATATCCATCCAGTCTTTATTTAAATATTGAAACATTGTCGAGAGTACACTTAAAACAGAATAATTACACACAGAAATGATTTACAAACGAGAACACGGTTAAAGCAGTTACACACGAGTCATTTGTAAATAAATAATAGGTTTAAAGTGTGATGTTTTAACTGCAGTATGATCACTAGAAAGGCATTATAAATAAATAAATAGAAACCACTTGTTACAAATGCCCACCCAACTTCTGACGAGCAGAATAATTGTCACCAATAATACATCTTAATCTAGAGAGTGGAGGCAGAGGCCTGTAGATAACATCACCATAATCCGAGACGGACAAGAAGATGGCATCAATTATTCACTTCATTATTCAATTCACTGATACCAAGATATTTACACTCCGAGACCCTCTCACCACTGTGTCCATTCAGAGTGGTAATATATGCAGAATATCCTATTAACCAGAGTTGTTTGTATCTGCGCAGGTATGAAGGCACAGGACGTTCTCTTTCCCTCAAACTGATTCAGCAGTTGAGACAGCAGAGTGCAGAGAGCCAGCAGAGTTTGTCAGCAGAGAACAGAACGACCAACACAACGAGACTAGCAGCGGGTAAGTATGCCACTGTTTTGAAGCCTTTCTTAATAGTTCTGCCGCATGGGGATTCACTTCTCTGTGTCTGTTGCCCTGCACAGCACGCTCTCTCCATGAGGTTTCTCTTCACGAGTCCATTCGGTACGCTCCGGGAGACGCCGTGGAGAAGTGGCTGAATGAGCTGCTCTGTCTGGACTGTCTCAACATTCCCAGGCTCATTACTGGCTGCCCACTTCCACAGACCTGTGACCTGTATCCTCATTTGTTTTAAAAGACTTTAGGACATTCCTGAAGGCAGTAGTTCAAAAGCATCTACGCATCCTTTTCTTTTGACCTTAATCCACTCCTTCCAGATACTATGTTAACAGAGACACACTTTTCTGTTACCACAAGGCATCTGAGGCTTTCCTGCAGAGGCTGATGGCCCTCTATGTTGCATCACACTATAAGGTGAGAATGTTTTATCAAATACCTGTTACGCTCCATATTGTGTCATTTTGTTTGTGCGGGTATCTGATGACTCAATATTTTTTGGCTCCAGAATTCTCCCAACGACCTGCAGATGTTGTCTGATGCTCCAGCTCATCACCTCTTCTGCCTTCTTCCACCTGTCCCTCCAACACAAAACTCTCTGCCCGAGGTTCTCGCTGTGGTGCAGGTATATTTTTGTGCATTAGTGGTTCCGTGGTGGAAGAAGAATTCAAATTATTTACTAATAACACACTGTGAAAATACTCCAAAATAAAAGTACCGTGTTTTCCGCACTATAAGGCGCATCGGATTATAATGCTGCTCTATTGCCATGTTCTACTGCGTGACTGATAGCCTTGAGTTTGAACTCTGCGTCGTAATCGCGTCTCTTGAAAGGTGCCATTTTGGGGTCTTTATACACACAAGTGGTGTGGGACTGGAATTCCCCTTTACCGTTTTTACCGCTGTTACTTTGGCGACGCCCCCTGATTACAGTAGCCATAAATAACCAATACTGATCCATATATAAGGCGCATCGGATTATAAGGTGCACTGTCGGTTTTTGAGAAAATGAAAGGCTTTTAGGTGCGCCTTATAGTGCGGAAAATACGGTAGCTCAAAATTGTACTTAACTACAGTAAATGTACCTATTTACCTTCTTGTAATTATTTCCATGCGAATTGCCATGTATGTACTTCAGTAAGAGGTTGCATTTTGTTATAGACAATCTGCTTTCATTCACACAAGCTGTCCGACTGTCATTGCTTACAATTTGTATATATTTTATCGACTTTACTGACTGTGTTTTGTCTGTCATCCTTCAGGTGTGTCTGGAGGGAGAGATATCACAGCAGTCCATCCTTAACAGTCTGTCGAGAGGAAAAAAGGCCTCTGGTGACCTCATTCCCTGGACCGTCTCAGAACAAGTACATATTGACCACCAGGCTTTTGACAGAACTCTTATGTTTGTTTTTGTTGTGTAATTTCAAATCCTCCCCTCTTTTCTTCAGTTCCAAGACCCAGAGTTTGGCAGCCTCTCTGGAGGTAGAGTGGTGCGAATAGCTGTCAATCCAGACTACCAAGGGGTAAGCATTAGAAAAGCTTCACCGTAGCATGTTTCTAAATTGTTCTGGTGTTTTACGTAACCGAGTGTCATCCTAACCTACAGATGGGTTATGGCTCCAGAGCTCTCCAGCTGCTGCAGATGTACTATGAGGGCAAGTTCCCAACCATGGATGAGGGGACACACTCAAACCACAATGAAATTACCTCTGTCAGCAGTGAGGTAATACAGGCATAAGATATATCCACCGCCATCTGTGAGACACCATTTCATCTCATGAAGTGCAAATAAAATAGAAATACAACCAGTGCTCGAGTCACTTCTTTGATATCTGCTCTGTTGTGTCCACTTGTTCAGGCTGTCAGTCTTCTGGAGGAGGTGATCACTCCAAGGAAGGAACTGCCTCCTCTGCTGCTGAAGCTGAGCGAGAGAAGAGCTGAAAGACTGGACTATCTCGGAGTCTCTTATGGCCTTACAGCACAGCTGCTCAAGTAAGTGTCGTCTTCAAAGAGAGAGGTGGTAATATTTATTTTGACAGATGCTAAACTCCTTTTTTTTTTTTTTTTCAATGACAGGTTCTGGAAAAAAGCCGGATATACTCCAGTCTACCTAAGACAGACTCCTGTAAGTGCTACATAGTCACACTGTTACGTTTTAGCGAATGATTTTGTATATCATGCTGTCATTTTTTTGTGTCTGCATCTAGAATGACCTGACAGGAGAGCATTCTTGTGTGATGCTGAAGGGGCTAAATCCAGATGAAACCCCAGAGCAGAGCCAGTGGCTGTCTGCCTTCTGGAAAGGTGAACTTTTAAGACATCACCTCCTGTACTTCCTCAAAAGAACAGTTTTTTTTTGTAACCCTGTGAGAGTCGCTCTGTTTTTCTTTTCGTCAGATTTCCGCCGTCGCTTCTTGTCTCTTCTCTCCTACCAGTTCAGCAGCTTTCATCCGAGCCTGGCACTCAGCATCCTGCAGAATAAGAAGTCCACGGAGACGAGCAGTAAGACTGTACTAACTACACTACTACTACACAGAATTCCTCTGATTTCCTGAAACCTAATCTGACTTGTCTCTGGCCTCCACAGCACTCAGTAGCTCTGAGGTGGCAGCCAGTTTCAGTCCTTACGACCTCAAACGTCTGGAGTTGTATTCAAGGAGCATGGTGGACTACCACCTCATCATGGACTTGATCCCAACTGTTGCACGCATGTTTTTCCTCAAGCAGCTTGGCAACGTCTCCCTCTCGGCCGCACAGTGTGTAAGTGCCCCTTTTTTTTTTTTTTTTTTGGAAACGTTTTATTATGACAACACTCGTTTTCTCATTGATGTCTTTGATGTCTGTCATTCTTGTCTTCTCTCTAGGCTTTACTTTTGGGAATAGGGTTGCAGCACAAGTCAGTGGAACAGCTGGAGAAGGAAATCGACCTCCCAAGCTCACAACTCATGGGCCTCTTCAACCGTCTGATTCGGAAATTTGTGCAAGTGAGTTGACGCAGATGTTCGAACTATAATGTATGAAAAACATTGTTATGAGACGTCATACAGCTTAGCATTGAACTGCAGGAATAAGAGTAGTCAGTTGGTCAACACGCATTGTTTACGTGAATGTAGATGGATAAAAGCAATAAAAAAAACTCTGACACTTCAGTATTCAGGGGGGATGTTGGGGTTGAGTGATAATATCTTTGGTGCAGTAGCATTATTAAGAGTCATATTAACCGACTGCCAATGTCAGGGGTGCTGATGGTGATTGATGTGAGATGTCACATCAAAGCAGCAGCAATTAATGTTACTGCCTGAACTAGCTTACACACATCACTTCATTAACTTCTTTGTTTTGACGTTTCCTATCAAAGGTCTTCACCAACATCCAGGAGAAAGCAATTGAAGCGCAGATGGTAACTACCAAAGATGTTACCATGGAGCCAACTGTCCATAGCCTTAATGAAGATCTGGTATGTGGTCAACAATCATTTAAATAATTTATCAACAAATACTGGTAGTAGCTTCTCACATGTGAGGATTGGCTGATCTGGATTATTAAAAAGTGAGATTTTTACCTTTTTATATTCTTTCAGGAAATATTTTTGGATGATTCAGAAAAACACATTCTGAAATAATTCTGTGTTTTGAATGAAGTAAAGGTTGATTTTCCTCTTTATACCAACAGAATGAAGCAGCTAAGGAGTTTGAAGAGCGACACAAGCAAGACATAGAGAAAGTGAAAGAAATGGACCTTGAAGAGTGAGTATGATGTTCCGAGTTATATCTTAGTTATTATTTAAGTCGGCATTTTAAAAAAGTACTGTGCAAAATGTCATGTGATGTGATATCCTTTGTCTTTACAGGTACAGGATCCGTGGGGATGATGAGGAGTGGGACCAGGTGTTGAAGAAAGCAGGGAGCACGGCTATAGTCAGCATCAAGAGGTACAGTGACATTCAGGATCTCTGGAGTTAAATTTCAGTACTATGTGATTATTTTAAAAACATGTAATTGATTCCCACTTCCGACAGTGACAAAAAGAGGAAAATGGATGGGGGAAATGCCATAACAAGCAACGGAGGTCCCCAGCAGGGGAAAGTGAAAAAGAAGGAGATGCAACATGGCAAATTCAAGAAGAAGGAAAAACATGGCAAATTTGGAAAGAAGGCGTGGTAGTAAATGCTACTGCATTGACTGGACTGTGTGTGGGTAAATGCACCAGAAGCAACAAATATGCTTTGCAACTTGGAGAACTCTGTATATCTCCAACAAAAGAGATGGACTTGCAGAACGCGCTCCCAAAAGACTGCTGAGGTTTTTTTTTTTTTAAATGTTTTCGAAAATGAGTTTCTACAAGTCATGTCATCATGTTTTTACTTCATGTTGCGTTCAGTACTGCACAGGTGTCACATTTGCAGAAAATAACACACATACACTTGTTGTAATAAATAGGTGATGAATTTTACTTTCAGTTATTCTAAACATTTCCACTGTATCTTCAAAGTTCCCTTTTAGTTAATATCATTTCTACAAAGATTTGTTAAAAACTTAAAGCGGTTTCGAACAGAAACCTGAGGTATATGGTTGGCTCGTGCCTCCACTGAACAGCTCACTTCAAAACCTGAGGCTGTAAATCCATCCACTTCTGTTTTAGCTGCTGTTTCAGGGTCTCAGGTGCAAAGATGCAGTCTATGGCCTGCTGGGAGAGCTTCCATACGGCTTCACGACTGAGACCAAACGTGGAGGCTGCCAGCTGATATTCCTGAGACAAGTCTGTACAGAAGACTCCTTTATCATCAGTCTGTAATGTGACAAAGAATAAAAGTCATTCATGGTGAACTCTGTTTTCTCCAAAGCCATTGTCATCTACAGTTTATTTTATAGATGCAAAAATAAAGATACAGCTCGTCTTTCTCAAAAAATAGCCAGACACACTGGGTGTATAACTTTTTTTTGCATAGTTATTAAATATCCCTAAGAACAAAGTAGAAGGTTGGCACCAAATGCCACATTCATAGTCATGTTTAGTTTTTTCTCAGGCATTCAATTAAAACAGTTCTGTTATTTGCTGTATTAAAATATTGCATACATTTGAAAAGCTTAGCACAAGAACATGTTTTGCAAATGTCAATTTATTCAGTGCTTATAAGAAATAGTAAAATGTGAATTAAATACTTTTCAAAGAATATTTACTTGAACGTACACAAATCACACTTGGGTGTCCCATCTGGTACCAGTATTTGAAGTGATGTTGGGAGTAATATGGCACAGTTTGTCCTTTAACATTTGATGTCAGGCATAGCTCTACAAGAAAAGACAGTAGGAAATCAGGACCAAATCAACACACTGCAGTGCACTTATCATTACAGCTCTGTCTTACCCAGAGGGATGTTGTTCTTCACCACTTTGTCAACAAGACTTTGAGATCCACCCACTTCAGGATGCAAGAAGGTGCCATGACCAATTCTGTCTGGAGGAAGATTTAACAGCAAATCTGACTCCTCCAGCTGTGATGGCACCTGCAACAGGTTTTTGGACGTAAGCGCACATTCTGATCATGTGACTAAAGACAACTGAAAATAAAACAAATTTAAGGGTCATACTTCTGAGAGGTGCAGTGATAGCTTCAGGCCACAGTTCTTGGCCCTCTGCAGAGCAGGAAGAAGGTCTCTGCCATGGCCCACCTTAGAATCAAAAACATAAATCACAATGTGAAGCTGAAGGAATCCCTTCATGGTAAAAAAAAAAAGACTCAAACTTACTTTCTGATTGAATGATATTTTATACAGATGGCTTTGATATAAATCCTGGACTGGAGGTTTCTTACTGTACAGTACCACCCTTACAACAGGACAAAATGTCAGCGGGTAGGGAGGCGGGAGCGAGAATTGTAATAACATGTAACACAACATGGGAACATGATAGGCCATTCTTCTGGGATTGGGAAGGGACAGGAGTATTATAGTGGGAAAAGAGATGGGACAGGAGGGAAAATCCACTCAATCCACTCCCTCAATGTCACCACAGCAAAGGAAACATCCCATTCTCATCAATAACCAAACCGTTGAAATGGTGGACAGTATCACAAATCTTGCTGTGACATTGGACAATACACTCAGGTTTGATCAGCATACCCATGACACACAAACAAGGAGCCAACAGAGACCATGACTTATCAGCAAATTCAACGGACTGTATGATGAACCTCATCTCCTGCTACTGTTGCATCAGCGCATCATTCAGCCCATCCTCCTGTACCGTTGCACCTGCTTCCTCAACATGTTATCTGTCACTATCTGTCACTGCCAAGATAATTGGCCTCTCCACACCCAACCTCACAGAACTTAACAATAAGGCCTTTACACGCATTGCAACATCAATAGCACAGGACATTACACACCCATTCAATCACCACTGACTGGGTGCGCTGCTGTATGTTATTATGTCTTATCAATGTCTTTAACATGTGTTTGTACAGTGCTATGGATTTTGTGCCATAATTTCCCTTATGGGACAAGAAAGACGACAGTCTACAGTTTATATATGTCCACCAACTGAAGAAAGAAGATAAAGCACTGTAAATTATTAAAAGAAAAAAGGCCACCACATTTAGAAATATCTACAGTTATGTAAAGTGTTATGATTTTTTTTAAATGAATGTCCCTATAAAAGGTTTGTGCATGTGTCTAATAATGTATAGGACAACAGACAGTAAATTATCCTTTGCTCTAATTACTACATATATAGTCAAATAAAGTATTTATTTTAATAAATAGGTGTTTGACTGACTGACCGTAGGGTCACCACTCAGGTCAAGTCCAACCACCAAACCATCAGAGGACAGCATGAACTCCTCAGCCAGCTTCACTGTCTCCAAGGCAACTTCAGTCCCATTCCTGCGGTCAATGGCCACCAGGAACCTACAAGACAAACAACCTTTAGCAAACTGAAACTCAATATATTGTTCCATTGCAACAGTGCTATTTTTCTGCCATTACGGACTGAAAGTGGTTCTCAAAAACCACCACAGTTTCGTCTTAGATAACAGAATTTGTAGCCCATTTTACAGTGAAAAGAAAACAAACAAAAAAAACCACCAAGAGTTAGAGCATTGGTGGAACAGCTGCATCCTCTTGTTCAGCTCTTTCTCTCTCTCTCAGCTCTCAATATTTTCTGTGTATCTTGAATCAAATTCAGCAGCGTCATAAAAACCAACTGGGTTGAGTCTGTCCCTTCAAGAAACTTCATTATTTTTGCAAAATACTTCTCAAAAAGGCAACCATTTTAAAAGTTCTCAAGTCCTCAGGTCATCAAGTACAACAGTTAATACTGGTTTTTGATGCAACAGAACTAAATTTAATCTAAATTTAAAGTAACAACAACAACAACAACAACTGAGGTTTAAATTTAATCTGTCTTACTGAATTTTAAGGCAAATATGTTGCAACAAAATTCAAAGTTTTTGATTCAAAAGTTAAGCCATGTTTTAATCAGGTTTAAAAATGAATCCTTGTTGGTGCAAACCACACATTCAGTAACTGATGGATCATGAGCCTACCTTACATCAATGTCCACTCCCTCTTTTTTACACTGCTGAATGGCTTTGATGACCGTTTCAACATATCTCTTTTTTGTCAATCCTAAGAAAAACAAACAAACAAACAATCAAACAGACGTGTCATTTCATAATTTGATAACCATTCACGTGGGTGGGTTGTGCTGTCAAAATATGATGGCACACCTGTGTTTTTCTCCTCTCGTGGTGTACTTCTGAGCTCCAAATACTTAACACCATCAGCTGCAAACTCCCTGATAACATCTGTAGCCACCTGAAAAGACAGACCGTAATAATCTGGGCAAAAAATCTAAAACAAAATCGCAAGAACTGATTGTATTTTAATGAAACAGCCAAAACTCACCATTAGGATATCCTCCTCGGTGTCCACTAATTGATGGATGACCTTGAAGACCTGAAAACACCTGCGGATAGACGCGCCATGTTGTTTCACGGTTAATAACTACTTAATAAAAGACCCCTCCTCCCTGTTGACACTTTTCACAAACAGCTACTCGATAAAACATAGAAACAATACTACTTTCCTCTCAATGAACTCTTACCAAATTATTGAAGGAAAACACATTAATGACTACAAACAGTTAGCTAATCATCAATTCGGCTTGTTTAGCTAGCCAATTCCACACGATCGTGTGTTAAACGTTTGAGAAAAATATCAACACAAAGTAACGCTCACTCATCCAGGGTCCTCCGCTGGCCTTTTCCTATGGCGGTCATGCTGTGTTCAATGTTGAGATGCGGTTTTCTGTTGATGAGCTTCTCGATGGTTTGGAAGCTGACAGAGCCGTTGAGGTGCGCGTGAAGCTCCTGGGTAACAGTCAAAACGCTGACGTTAGCATGTAGCTACGGCAAACGTTAACTACATTTACTCTTTATACACTTCCCCGACTTCTCTTACTTTTCAACATTTTCATCACACAAGTGACTTACCACTTTGGGCAGCTCCCGGTAAAAGACATCAACCTCATTATCCATCACAAATGCACACAAAGCCTGAGTTAGTCTGTGAACCCTGAGTTGTTTTCTGTCCGTCGCATAACGCGGACAACTTAGCTCTGTTTTCAGGCTACATTTCCCTGTGGCACAAAGTGCAACAAAGAAAGGAGCCCCCTTTCCCGTAGATTCTTTCCTAAATGTTCCGGCGGCACGTTTACCGCGCTACATCGTTCCTTATTTTAGCCCATGCGAAAAAGAAAATAACTCTTAAGTGTCAGTTAAATGTAGTAGGGTAAAAAATAGTTCCTTCTGGAATGTAATAAAGTAGAAATTTGAAGAAGTAACCGATACAATGGAGATTGGTGAAGTGTAAGTATGGCAACCACTGGACCACTAGAATAGACCTTTTTCACAGCTGACGTTTTGCTTGTAATAGCAGGCGAAGCACATGTGTTACTGATAACGTAAGGGTGGCTCTGTTCCATTTAGCTGCTGGAGGACACGATAAAAAAGGTTCCGCGACCCGTTTTGGGCCCCCACCCTAAGTTTGGGAAAGGCAGCTGTTAAAAGCCCATACACTTAGGCCCACTTTAACCTAATGAGCTGTCAGTGACAGAAAACAGCATCCTATGAGCATAGGCTACTCAGTTGGGGATTTGTTATTTATTAACCCATGACAGCACCTCCTGCTCACATACATACAACCACATTTCACATCAATACTTTACTACGACCAAATCTCATGACATGCTATTATGATCACCATTCATGACAAACTATGCAAGGACCAAATTTCACATCGCAAACTGCACTATGATCAGATTTTAAGACATACTGTTGCTTTGACCAAATATACCAAAACCTGTCCATAATGACATTTTTGGGAGCACGTACTCCACCACTCTGTTTGGCGACCACCTGAAAAAGCCTTCGAAACAACCTGACACTCCTCACCGAGCACTTATTAATGTCTTCACAATTATTCTAAACACTTTGCCGACGTATAGCCTATCAGCACCAGTCAGAAATGACCCTTTCTGGAGCACATAGAATAGCCTTTAGTACTCTAGTACAGGAGGCCGTTGGCAACCACCTGAAAAAGCATCAACCTGAAGCACCTCTAGGAGTACTTGTACCTTAGCAATGATCCAAAACACTTACACACATGTTTTTAACAAGTGGGGACCCCTCTTCTCCTGCACCACCAGCCAACACCCACGAACACCAAAAGACATCGTTCCAGGATACTTCAACCATAAACGTGACTTTTCTAACTCTACAATTGCATTTCATCTAGTCCTTTCTACAACTTTGTATAACTGTGGATTGAAGTAATGAGTAAAATGACCTTTAAATTGTACGCAGGGTTTTCTTCTGCAACGCTGATTTGATCTATAAAAAAAAAAAACCCCAATCAGATAATGTTTTATCAGAAAATGTAACTAATATGCTTTGGAAAGCCCAGTGGAGAAAAAACTTGGTGTTTAATATTTAAGTGTGTTATTTTATTCTGACTGTGGTAGATAAAAAAAAACAAAGTGACAATCAGTATAATGAACAAGCAACTGTAAGAATAGCCCCGTATAGTTGTATTGCTTATGTTTGACTGCATGTTTTGTTTGTTTGTTTGTTCTTAATAATTTAAGAAAAATACCTATAAACTGTTGCTCCGTGTAAGAATAGTATGTCTTTATTCCAGAGTGAATATAAGCACTAATGGAGCTAAAACTATTTGAAATAATAGCCCCACAATAATAAACAATGACATAGATAAAATAGCATTTTAATGTTGATAAGGGCAGCACAGTACATTAGGATTCTCTTTTTCATATTACATACAAAATCCAGATAATTGTTTAAATTCAAAGTCTCCCCAAATAAAACATTTTTGAATGTTAGATGAAACAATTTGTACATGGGAATGATGTGAAATGTGTTGTTACATCAGTAGTAAAGGTGACATTTGTCCAACCTTGTGCTCCCATTTTGGTTTACAGAGGGATTCAGAAGCAAACAGACTATAACATTATATAACAATGAAAAAATAAAGCTGCATAATTACAGTCATTTTAACTTAATCCTTTTCACAAAATAATTCAACATTCAATAGTTCATGCAACAAAGGTACCTGGAAACTGGGGGCAAAAAAAATTATATTCTTACTTTTGAAGCATCTTTCCTCCTTAAACAGAAATGAATTCAGTCAATTTAGTCAAATGATGTTACAGTCTACAAATATGAAACTGTCTATCGTCTGACATGATCTCGCTGATTTAAGATATCGACATTAAGGACAAAAGATTAGAAAGGAAAACCCATCAAGGCACTTTGACTCTGAGGCGGCACTGTAACTCACCAATATGACATTCACTCCTGATAACAGAGCATAACAAGACGTGGCGAACACTAACGCAGTCTTACTCCAATGAGGCAGTAACTAAGAGTCATTGCAGTTTAAACAACCTGAGGACAGGGAGGACAATGAGAAACAGGAATTTAACAGTGGTGAGTAATGGCTATTGGACCAAAAGTCAAAACAAACACAGTTGTAAGCAATGCAAAATAACAGTGTCTACAGTCAAATTCTTGACCATGGTCCAAATGGGCAAATTAAAGGAAGAAGAAAGTCACTTTTTTTGCATCTGGTCTGTCAGATCTCTCATTATTTTTTTCCCATCCCTTGGCTGATATGTTGTAGCCACTCCTTCAACATTTGAAAGCTTGGACGAGCAGCAGGATCCAGGTTCCAGCACTGTTTCATGATGTTATACACCACTTCAGGACAGCCGTCTGGACAGTCCATTTTGTATCCTTTCTCCACTCGAGGCACTACGTCTTTTAACGGCTGCAAACAGAAAAGTAGTTAACACGTTGGTACGAAGATGATGAGTTCCGGCAAACAACGTGACAAAGCAAAAATGCCATAAACACATCAATAATACAGTAAATTTTTAAAAAATTTGAATTTTATGCTCGATAAAAGGTGGTGAAATTCACCTTTACCAGTGACAAATACACATACTGAACTGTAAACCATCACACATAAGAGTCTAGATTATAATCCATTGCTGTATAATCCTAATTACTCTCTGTTTCTCAATCTGTATCACTCTTTTCATGTTGACTTTCATACTTACAATTCTCGGGTACGGGACTCGACCAAAAGAGTAAATCTCCCAAAGCAAAATACCATAGCTCCAAACGTCTGACTTAGTGGAAAATTTCTGATGGTTGAGAGAAAAAGACAAATGTTTGTTTGAATCAGCGTTGTACTTTCTCGGCAGAACACGTGGCTCAAAATGGTAACAGCTTTTCTAAACAACAGTCTACCTTTTCTCTGAGCGCTTCTGGTGCTGTCCACTTCACCGGC
The DNA here is from genome assembly GCA_037367275.1 of Coranthus polyacanthus. Taxonomy (NCBI): domain Eukaryota; kingdom Metazoa; phylum Chordata; class Actinopteri; order Kurtiformes; family Apogonidae; genus Coranthus; species Coranthus polyacanthus. Next base: position 13,673,276 of record JAPQRN010000022.1, on the reverse strand, counting down.
AGCTTCGCAGTATCCTGAGTGGAGGAAGCCTCTTTGGTCAGACCGAAGTCACTGACCTTTGCCATGTTGTCTTCTGACACAAGAACATTACGTGCCGCTAAATCTCGATGGACAAAGTTGTTGGTCTCCAGGTATGCCATGGCTTCACAGACATCTCTGTGAAAAGAAATATTAACAACTGAAGGACGTTTTCACTTTTAACTCTCAATACCAGGATCAGTCTTTGCTCTGCCACTTTCTAATGATAAACTATACAGCATAGATAAGAGAAGGTTCGATTGTGGAGTTTTTCTGTACAAAACATGGTTTACTTTACGTTCATTTTCTCTTGCATGCAGTGTGATCCATGAATGTATGCTTTTCACAAATGAAAGCATTTTCAACCAGTTTCTCATCTTGAATAGGTGCTTACAGCCTGGTGATAGGTGGTTCCTGACCTAAACTTACACCTTACAGCTGTTGTCATCCCTTTCATTTAGTAAACCCAAAGAATCTAAGGAATCCACTCTCCAAGGATGTACTCAACCTGGACGACATTTCTCTGGCATCCAGTGCATCTGTGAGGAAC
>JAPQRN010000022.1:13648307-13671792 GCA_037367275.1 Coranthus polyacanthus | reverse complement strand
CCCTCCTCTGTGGCTCTTCCTGAGGTTTCTACCATTTTTCCCAGATGGGTTTTTTGGGCAGTTTTTCCTCACTCGAAGCGAGGGTCTAAGGACAGAGGGTGTTGTACCTTGTACGGATGTAAAGCCCTTTGAGGCAAATCTTGATTTGTGATATCGGGCTATATAAATAAAATTGAATTGAATTGAATTGAATTAAACATTCCTTTCAGAGGTATTTTCACATGCCAGTTCCACCAACAAGCTAGGCCCACGTCACAATGGACGACAAAAAAGTTGTACAAATGCAGATATAATAATAATAATAGGCACAAGCTAAATTAGCAAATATTTTTTTAGGATACTCTCTCTCTATCAGACCATGGATCTGTTTATCAAAACACTGCACCACAACACCAATACTCATCTACCTTTTATTGGAGGTAACTGATATGTTCGCATACGCACAGTGTAAAATTGAGAAGAGCTTCTCCGCCAAGTACTGTCCGGCCTCTGGAACGTAAGTAGTCAACCAAACAGCCCTGAAAAACAAACGAAAATACAAACATGACATATTTCATTTCTTGTGTTGACGAATTACCAAGCGGAGGCAGCTACAGTCCCAGGTAAAGATTGTTTAAATTATAGATTCATCCCACAGTTTCTTGTCATTTACACCTTTACAGATGCACTCAAATTATTTTCTGTGGAACTGCCCTGATTGTCGGCTCATTGTTTTGACGCTCCAGACTCACCTTGGCCATATATTCAGTAACTATAAACAGGCTCCCGTTCTCTTCTACGATCACTCCGAGCAGCTGCACCAGGTTATCGTGCCGTAGTTGCCTGAAGAGAGAGAGAAGGGTAGAATCATGTTATACATTGTTTATTCCTGTTTTTAAAACCAGTGACAATCTGTGTATTTTTTCTTACGTCATCACAGAAGCCTCTGCAATAAAAGCTTGTGCGGTTGCATCATTTTTAATGCACTTCACAGCTACTTTAGTCCCTCTGTAGTCTCCCACCATCACATCTGGAATGACCACAAGCATTAACAATGCAGTGTTATTAAATCAACAATGCTGCATTTTACAGTATTTGACCCTGATCTGACCAAATATTAACTATAATATTGCATGAATATCACCTTATATCAGTGTTATCCTGCTAAATATCAACAAGAGAAAAAACACTGTACACGACATTTTTTTTTGCATGTACTATAACCACTTGCCTCCAAACTCTCCTTTTCCAATAACCTTCTGTAGCTTGAGGTCCTTTCTGTTCATCGACCAGCCACCTGTTGCCCATTTAAAGAGGAGAAAATATGCAAATGAGACATAACAGACCCATACATGTCTCTTATAAACAAAAAGCTTACAGTTCCCTTCCCTTGCATAAATTTTAAAGAGCTAATAAACGGATCCTTACTCCGGGAAAACTCGTCCTGAGCAGCCACCGTCCCTTCCTCCAGCTTTGGTTTGATGAGTCTGGTGCACAGGCCATCAGCATCTTTGGTGTAGTGCTTTACATCAACAAAGCAAAAGGAAAAATAACCAGGAGAAAAGTTTAAAATGGGAACACCAACATTACTGACAAATAAAGACTAAATACATCTCATCGAGCAATGCTTCATAATGACCAACAGGGGGCTGTATGAGCAAAAGACCAGAGGACTGAAAACGTTTAAATAGGTCATACTGAACTACTTTTTACTACTCGGTTCTGTGTAGAATGTGACATAGTGTAGTTCAAAATTAGCAGTTCACACAGGAAAACAAGTCATTTTGAGAGCACAAAACTTAAATGTCTTTTTGAGGTTAGAAGTCTGAACCTCAGCATACTGTTCACTCTTCCTCTTTGACACTTCCTGTTCATTATATGTTCCAGGAACTGTATGTGGTGTGTGAGGTAGCACGGAGACAAGAGTACTCTAAAACAGGAAAATACAGCATGCATACAGTAAAGCTCTATTTAGTGCCAGAGCAAACAACAGAAACACCTTGTTTTATTTATGCAACATGACCTAATTTTACCTCTACCAGCTGCATGAGGTTTTCGAAGTAGCCCTCCTCATCGATTGTGAGCTTGCCGTTGTGGTAGATGATGCGGTAATGCTCCACCTTGCCATCGCAGCTCACACACAGGGTGTAGTCACCGGGGAAGTTGGTGCTCTCTCGCACCAAGAACAGGCCTGTCTCTGGGGGGCGAAGCAACAGCTCCGCCTGATCCCGCGTTATCTTGCCATGAAACCATCTGCAAGTGTAAAAAAAAAATGCCCAATGAAAACTCTACAGCCATCACAGTAATATTATAAGCACATTAGAAAGATTTTTAATAATGATTACTGAAGACAGCTTGGATCCCTTTTTTAATGCATGTCTGGATCAGCTATTTCATATTGAATGCTGGTATGAATAAAATATTTCTCTTTCATTTTCCACGGTGCATCACAGTAAGACACCGGCTCGTTTGATCACTCTGTAAAAAGGAGGAAACGGCAGCCGAAAACTAGCAGCAAAACAATCGTTTTTCAAATTGAAATCAAAATGGCAGCTTTCAAAAACGCAAAAACTAAATAAAAACTACAATGAGCAAGGCAACAGCAACTAAGAGATGAAAGAGAAATGCAATTCAAATCGGCTTCATCTTCGCACCAGGTCGAAGACGACACAAGTATAAAATGGTTCTGCACAACATGGGACCTTTAATAAACAAAGTCAAATTTGACGCCATGCATGATACTTGAAAAACTAAAACTATTACAAAAACTGACTAAAAGCTAAACTAAACATTTCCTCAAAATAAAAACAAAAAATCATGAAAATTATCAAACCGCTTTAATGTCCACCATTACATCATTTCTGCTATTAGATTAAAATCATCTGAAATCATAATGAAACTCAGTCCTCGTCGATTTCTCACACGTCTGGTCATTACAAAGCTCACCTTCTCTCTCACGTTTCAAATGCCTGTAACTCATTTATGGCCTATTAACCTGACATCTGTGTGTTACAACAAACATAATCTGAATTCCTGACATCCACTAAGATAATATCATAGAGGTCCAGTTTACTTTTTACTTTGTTGATATTTCCTCTTCTGTGCATGACTGTCAATACTGTTTCACACAGTTTAATTTGCCTTTGAGGAATTGTAACCTCTCCTTCTTTAATGGCCTCTAAATGCAAATACTGTTCTCACCATACAGATTACAGTACATTTGCATTTCCACTGTTTCATTATTGTGAGGTTATATAATTATGTACGTTATACTCATTTCCATCTGTGTTAATAAGGAAGTTGCTTTTAAATATCACACATTAAATTGCTCAGAAAGCTGACACAAAAGGTTTCTTTCACCGAAACTTCCCTCTAAATTGCAGGAAGAGGCTTGTGAAGTAGTTTTCTTTTCAGTTCTGTATTATAGAAATGTAAGGTTATAGATGTGCCGCCTCCACTGTGGGGCCTCTTTAAATCAACTCAGCGGTTGCTTCAATGAAGATTATGTGACGTTTAAAAGAGGAAATAACACAAACTAATCTTGCAAACAAAACTTTGCTAGGGACATAAACCAGCAGAAGGCACAAAGGCTTATTTCAAGGTAAATACTAAACTAAGATGAACAGGAAGGAGTAGTGATGGGTACTGAACCGTGAAAAACACTGACCCCTGGTTTAATTTCTAATCAGTCATATTTCAATTCTCTTGTTTTTATTTAAAACCAGTTTTTGCTTTCAAAGTACCGCCTTGGAAAAGTCTTTCAAGACATGATTTTATGATGAAGGGCTCAGTAAATAAACCTGTCATTCGTGCACACACACGTGCATGCACACAGAAACCTCTTTTGTGAACAAAATGGGAGATTACTTCAAGTCTGATATAGAAAAGAAACAACAGGAAACTGTGCAGAGTTCACGCAAAGCTGAGCTGGAAACAGCCACAACTGCACTGCAATTACAACAGCCTGACTCGACTGTGGTCTCCATTCACTCAACTACAGTGTCACTGCCATGACAAATAGGCCATCTGCCTTCACAAACCACAGAGCCATAGGAAGAGGGCAAAGTCGAGCTATTTTAGCCACCGCTCTAAACGGCACAGAAAGCTGGTGTGCTGGCGACTGTTATGATATAGACACAGTGAAAGATTTCATTGGGCCTTGCAACAGACCTAGTCCACAGTATTGCATGTACTTACGGCATTAGACTCAGTTTTCCTCCTGATTTCACACCTTCCCTTTTCTGAACGTAATTCGCTGGAATAGTTCCCTCCTGACCCGCAGCATTTTTAGCTTTGTACCAGTTTGGATCCTGAAATGCACAATGTTAGTGATGAAATTAATAATAATCAATAGGAGTCTTTATATGTGTGGACAACAAATGTCAAGAATTTACATATTACAAAGTTTTACTTTATAAGAACACAAGTTGCAGTCTAGTCGATACTTTTATGTGTCAGTGTCAGTGTAGACTGCATGTACACACTATTATAATTATGGTAACAGGCAACTTAAAGTTGTGGTAAATATGTTCATCTTTTATGTTGTAAAACTACTTTGAGTGCAAACGTGCCAGGGCCCTGAAACAGAAAACTAAAGAGTTGAAACAGACACCTAGGTTCAACCAAATTGTAGTAAATAGATATATATTTTTATGTTATGAGATTGCTTTGAGTGTATAAAAATGCTGAGGAGCTTAAAAATAAAGCTAAATGTTATACCGTAATGTACAATGTAAATGTCTTTTTCTTAAAATGGAAAATGTGCATGGAAATAAGAATTGTTTAGACTGGTATTGAAGTCAAAGGTATCTGAATTGGTGGCAACACGTGACCCGTTACCTTCGTGACCATAATGATAGTCAACACATCTCCTTTGTTAAATGGTAGGTCCTGTTCAGATGTGCCTTTGAAGTTGTACCTGGCCACACACTCTGTGCCCTGTGGCCATGGAGTCTATGGGAAAATGATGAGATCACTGATTAGTAAACAAATTTTTAAAGATATTACTCATCAGACATTGTTGTGTGAGATCTGTCGTGCTTAAATGTTTGCACTTCAGAGGCCTGGCTTTACCTGGACCTCTGTCATGGTGAGGCGGTTCGATCCTCTCACTGGTGACGTTTTCTGGCTGCTACCATTAGAGCTGGTAAACACACGCACACATACCTGAAGAGAGAATCAGAATTTACTCAGGAGGACGTCCCCGCTTCACTGACGTTCAGTTAACCACAAACATATTCTCAGGAAGACCGTGAATTTTTTTTGGTTTTTTTTGCTGAGATGGGCGCATGTTAACTCTCACTAAACCATACAGCTATTATCTGAGAACCATCAGATCAGACAGTGACTGTAAAAATAACTCACTGATACAGAAAGCAGAACTGACAACTATTCTTTTTTTAAATCACACTTTCACAACTGGAGCAGAATGTTTCCATGACGCAGGGTAACAGTATTTACATACAGATCACAGCCTGTATTTATTACTCTGCTGAAAGATACTTTTTGGACTTTAACTCCTATTGATAAAAAAACAATATATCAAATTTATGACTTAACATATTTTCACACTTGTAAGAGCTTTGCTAAGTTGGTTAAGCAGAACCTATACAGAAATAGAGAAGAGCAAAGTGAGACATGATCAGGAGTGACTGTACAAAATACTGTGTTGAGTTATGTAAAATTTATGTTAATATGTATAACATGCGGCTGATGAGCGTTGCAATTTTTGAATTTATTTTGGTGTTGGCATTAATTCTACACAGACAAAACAAACTAAAGCAGACATTTTTTTTCAGCATTTTTTTAAAGCAGGAACAATAGGACAGATGTAGGGTAAACTCCAAGTGTCAGATTCCTGCTGAGAACATACATGTCCTGTCATGCGATGTTCTCAAAACTCTATTACACTTAACCGTAACTACTGCATGAGAAAGTGATTTAATAAATGCATCTTACTACCCACATTCAGCAGTGTCGCAGTGGTTTTTCAGTATCTTCTTATAATCTACATGTCTTTTATAAATACATGCACAGGTTTCTCTGTGTCAGTAAGGGTTGCAGCGGTGCAGTGTTTCAAGTACTGTGGTATAAAGATTTATGCTTATATTATGTGTGTAAATTTGCTTATCTAAGGTATTGATCATATACTCAATGTATTACTACTAAATGACCATATTTGGAACACTGGTACGAAAAGTTTTTTCAAGCCAGCAGCATGAGCTCACTCCGGCAATTTGCTTCTCTTGCTCTTTCCTATGGTTCCTATAGTTCCTATAGCAAGTGTATTTAAGTCCGTTTACAGTGAGTCTTTAGAGTCTGTCTGCACTAAATGCGTTTGGTTAGTCCACTTTAACCTGCAGGAGTTTGTGTGACATGTTTTTCTGCCGCTGTCTGTGTTTTTGTGACTTTTTATATGTCTTTGGCTTAAAAACTTCAAAACAACTCGACGACTGAACTCACTTCAGAAAAACTATAGACATGTATACCGTATATTGCCATTCAGCCAAAAATATATATACCAAGATATATCAAGTGTTCTGTAATTAAATTACAAAATAATCAAAATGTTTGTGAATACAAAGGGGTTACATCTGAACATATTCTGTTCTGTAAAAAGTTTCTATGTAGAATATAACAGCCAAACACAACCAGGCAGGTGACCACAACGTTTTTTCAGTCCTGGAGATTCAACAATATTTTTCTTGTGAAATCAGAAAAGGCCTATAACATTCCTATACAGTGTTTTTTTTTTAATGTATGTTTCAGGACTTTTCAGCTTTATTGCCCAGTTTAAAACATTCACTAGAAAAGTAATCAAATGTATTAAGTTTCATTACTTTGCTAAAGCAATTAAAATAGTTAGATTACATATTACATTTTTAACAGGTTAGCTTGTGATGTGTAATCTATTACATTTCAAAAGTAACCTTCCCAGCGCTGTAGATAACTCCCCTTATTCAATCTACTTTATAGTCTGTATTCCAAATGGCAGCATTGTCCATTTTAACCAAACATGGACACACCAGCTTGGCCCCAGAATGAAGACGGCTCTGTTTAACTATGGAATGCAAAGTTGTGGCGAGATCTGACCAGACTCGAGGGACTCATTCAGCCCAGCGTTTCCTTTTCATCAGTAAAACAGTCACTGAGACGCTAACCTTCGGCCTGAGTCACACAGGACAGTGTTTCCATCATACACAGACCAAATGAGAGCAGAGGCGTTATGGTGAAATGATGTCCTATGGATTAAGTCATACTCAACACCCCCCTCTCATCCCCCAGACCTCCCCCTTCCTCTCTTCCTGCATCAGTTCCCATGGAGAGGCCTCACTGGTCAGACCTCAGGGAAATTTCTGGCTCTGATTTTTGTCACTTTACATGAGGTCACATCCTCTGACATGTCCATTACCATGCACTCAGCTTCCTGTATGAGAGCCCAGATTTAGAGTACACCAATATTCGGGTGTGGTTTAAACAAAGCATGAAAAACACTTACAGCAACACTTTAAAAGCATGTTTCTGACAAGATTATCTGGTATGTAACCAAGTAACCAGCCTCTTCACAGGCTCTTAATATGCAAATGAAATCTCTCAGAGGTCATTGCTCAGTGTGATGGCGATGTAGCGGATGTTTTCCCCTACGGAGCACTGCAGCTGTATTTCTATCAAGGCATGAAGTATCTGGACATAATTCCCACGCCTATCAACCCAGGCAGAACCAAAGCATCATAATGTTACCTCCACTCATCCAATATGCTCTATTCCTCTAAGTTATGTCAGAAGAAAAGGTGAGAACTCCTGTCCTGGAACTAGGCCTGTCAAAAATTTTACACAATTGTTACTTTTTTTGCAATTGTTTGAGCAAACTGCAATTATTTTGCATTATTGTGATAACTGTCTCCATTCAACTGTAAAAACTGCTGAAAACTAACAGAAATGTCATATTTCATCACTGTTTCCACATCGTCATGTGTATAAATAAACTACTGTTATTGAACTACTATTGCTAAAGTATTCTATATTAGCGGCATTAAAATGCATAAGAAAAGACAAATCATTAGGTGCGATTATTCATATGACATTTAATCGTCAACTAAAATTTCTTTATCGTGACAGCCCTACCTGAAACCAAACTGTATCCATCTCAGTACGTGTTACAACTTAAAGCAGGAAATTGCTCTTTTTGATGTGAGAATAGCGAAGCCATCAGAATTTGTTTTTGATTGCAACAGAATATGTCTGGGCAAAGTCCTTGGCAAAATAGAAAAGTGATCTCACTCCCCAAGGAATGTCTGCCAAGACTGACACACACATATCGGCACTTTTTTAGCATCTCTTTTGTGACAGTGAATGCATCTTAGCGGCGGGCCACCAGCAGCGGACTGAATGGGACACAACTCAGTCTGTCATGGTGTCACATTGCCATTTCCAGAGAGCTTCTCACAGTACCACAGCTTGCTCTTTTCAGGAAGCACACAAGGCTGCTATTGTTGGTAAGTCAAGTTTCTACTGACCCTCATCTCATGGACAAGTCCATCATCAACAGTCTGTCAGACAAGTAGCTTTAAAGTCAGCAAGGCCTCAGATCTGCATGTCTGGAAATTTGAATCCCTCATATGATTTTGTTCTGTGAGTTAAATGAGCTTGTTCTTGTCCTTTGTCATTGTTCGAACGCTGCTTTTAGCATAGACAAAAATATACGATGGCATGACAAACTGTGATTGCAAGAGTGTATTTGTACATCCAGTTGTGAGATGTGGTCTGCTGAGAAGTGATGCACGACATAAAGGAAACCAGACAACACTGCGAAAGACTGAATATGAATGAAGTCAGGAAAGGGAACAATCTCTTTTAGTCCAAAAGTATCAAGACAAAACATGCACATTCTCAGCATCCATTACAATCCCACTTTTCATACCAAACCAGTTGATCAACATTCGACTCTTATGCAAGTCTTAAGAGTAAACTGTACATATCAGTGGTAGCCTGACTGCTCAAAGCAAGACAGGACAGGAATGTAGAAACATCTTCTCTGGCCTTGTTTGAAAACCACTCCCTCATCTACAGTATCTGCAGACAAAATCTGCTGATCACGCTACGTGGTGCTAAAGCTGCTATGATGGAGTGAAGTGACGCAGGCTGGAGGTCCTGTGGGTAAACTTAACTTTCAACTGTTGTTTTAAAGAAAACAAGCAAATGATCGAATATACATAGCTTCAGCATCGCAATGAGTGTCATGTCTGTGAGCTGCTGTATCTGTCCGCTTTCTGCAGCAGGCGGTCTCCTCATCCTGACCCTCCAGCCTTGGGATGCTCTGCGGTGGCTTTGATGCCGCTGCCTTGTTATCAAAACTATTATAGCAGCAGGGTGGTATGGTCAATTGCAGAGAAAGAGACAATGATTTCTGCCTAGATCCACCGAGCTTTCAGCTGGCAGGTACACAAACAAACCGACTGCATGGGGAGTACTGAGGAACAGCGCATGCCAACTGTTCACCCAGCTGAGCCTAAAAGCCTGCAGATGTTTTGTGGAACCCCAGAGGAGCAGCTGAATCGCTGGACCCTGGTGCAGCCGCTCTGCTCACCGAAACGACTGTCTGGAGGATGGAAGAGAGGAAGTGGACGTCCAGTGGCAACACAAGCCATCATTGTATGGCTTCATTAACAGACAGTTTTGTCTGTGAGGCTCTGAATTACAAGCATAAAACCAAATGACAAGTCATAAATTTAAAGTAACGCCCTGTCTAGCTTATGCTGTATAAACATGAAAGTTTACACTGCAAATCAGGAGTGATTTGAGTGTAGCAAGAAGAAAGAAAATAATGATGTCAGAGGGAAACCCCCCTTTAATTGCGGATAACTTTGCATTTTACGGCAATCCAAAGTTCAAGCAACACACTGAAGGTCTTGAACTGTGTAATAATTTGAGTAAAGGGTTGTTTTATCGTGTAAACACATCAAAAAACACCATGCAAAGCTCACAAACCTGAGAAGTAGATGGACACTTCCTGTCTGTGGTGCTATGCACGCTATGCAACGCTGTTCTGCTGATGCAGCCATGCATGACACATTACAGAGTAGCAGATATACTCTGCTGTGGTTTCATGAGTTCTATTCGTCTTGTTTCACAAGTTTCATCCTTTTTTAGATAATTTTGTCACTTACTAAAAGAAGAATCGCCCACTGAAAATGCTCTGAGCGTTGAGTTCTTCTCAGAAAGTTGCTGACCTTTGAGGGGCATCGTCCAGCAGACCCAAGAGCTCCACAGTTGCTCTCTTTGACAAAAACTGCTTTCAGTGAACTTTTGTTTTCTATTTGGCACTTGCTCCAACTAGAGTGGTGCTTTTCCAAATTTTTTGATTAACTATTTCCTGAGAGTGACAGACTAAATGAAGAGAAGCAATATCAAACTGCGAAGCATTCCCCTTTTATAATAACCCTGCAAATCATTTCTGTGTGTGCAGCCGACTTAACAAATACAAATTACTTCCTGGCAACAAAGCCAGAATGTGTCCTACTTGTGACTGTCTTTGGATGCATGTACACTATCTTGACCAAACACAATATCACGATCATTATCTTTATCTACCATGTTGTGACAGAGTAGTGTGGAGAGCTTCTCAGTGGGATTGCTGCACACCAGGAGGAAATGGCAGAATGTTCAACAAGAATGTTAATCATGCTACGTCTGTCAGTTTTACTGGTATCCGTTTTGTTTACTATCATGTACTTTGAGCCAAACTCATTGCATTGGAGTAAATGTAAAGACGCTTAAATACATTCTGCATCCGTTTTGAAACAATGGACCCCCACAAAAAAACAAAAAACAAAAAAAAAAACCCAAACGCACTTTTTGATGAATTCAACCACAGCTGCAAATCACATCACATAAAAAACAAAAAAAAAAAATACATTTCAAAAAACTGCACAGGCATTACATCAGCTAGGCTTTACTTTCATCACAACAGCTTTCCTGTATCCGCATGGCTCCCGCTGAAGCTAAACTTCTTACCCGTTTGCAGTCAAAACGGAGAAAATTAAGGCAATAACAGGTGAGTGAGCTGCTGCCAGAGGTCCTTTTTCATCTGAGCGACGGCAGAAAAATTCCCATTCACGAAAAGAAATAGCCGGCAGCTGTTGTCGAAGCGCAAGACGCATCAAGTCCTAAAAGCAAGGAAGTAAAATGCGTCTCAGGTAACCCGAAATTTCAGCAGTCCAAAAGTGCTTCAATAAAACCAGCGTACAGTGATGTTGGTAATCTCCTGTCAACATCATTCAGAAAGTAGCGTAATAACCATAATAAATACTTCTCTACAAACGTAGTACTGCAAGATATCGGTCCCTTTGCGTAAAAAGAAAAAAAAAAAACGTGTCTGAAAAAGATAATTACGCAGGAGAACTAAATACTGTCGATATGAAAAACGGTTCACTTTCACTAGTTTGAAGCTACTTCAAGCTGCCCCACTCCTTTTCCCCGTCAGAAACATTCAAGTTTTTTTTTGCCCCACCTTGATTTCGCTGTGCACATGCGCGTTAATGATAAACCAGCCTCACTAAAAATAGGTTATCGCTGAATCCGTTTCAGCAAAGTTGCGAAGGAATTTCCCAATCAAAGATAAACGTTCATTAAAAAGGTCGACAGGCAAAAAAAAAAAAAAAAAAAGATAAACAGTTGAAGTTTTTTTATTGATTCAATTTGCAGACATGACAATTTAGGACTGCACAGTATTTTGCACAAGAACCTTGACAGTGAACTTCAATCCAAAGAGGAAACGGTGGTCATGTTTTGTCAAGTTTCGACTAAACTGCAAAGTGATCTTGCATGGATTAAACATCCACTGCAGGTCTGATCGTATGAAACATGTAAACTACTCCAATCTCATCCAACCTGCTCTGAAACAAGTCTCTGAAACTGATGGACTTCTCTCTCAAATGTCAGAACACTTCGTGGTCTCTGTTCACATTTCGCAGAGGAAGAATCAGCACATGAAGCTGCCATTACAGCAGAATAAGGAAGAGCCAGAGGTGTGGTTTCACGTCCCCCTGGCGGCCAAGGACAAAACTCACATTCATGAACACTGGCTGATGTTTCCAAGCCAGACTTGTCTCAACAGATGGGACTTGACACATCAGGCCGGTGGAATGTTGACAAGGATAAACCTTTGTTCATCAAAGTACTTTTCACAGAGTCAGTACATGAACACTGCGCTCACAGACATTTTTTTTTCTTTTTTTTTTTTTTTTTTTTTTAAATCAACAACTCTAAGTGTAATCCTCCTGAGATGTTAAATCTAATATTATGTGTGGACACAAAATACCACACAGTTTAGAATACATTTTTGACCTCTGTAAGTGTAGATCGCTTGAGTTCAGTTTTTTTGTTTTTTTTTAGACTAACTGAACTCAGCGATACAAGATTCAACTCTGTATTCACGACGTGTAACAAGCGCAGGATTCATGTCCAATAAAGATCAGTGCTGACGAGTGCCTCGTTTCTGGACAGGCTTGAAGCTAATGTGGCCCTGGTTAAAGAACCACTGAGAGGTTTGACTTGTGTGGTCCAGAAAGATCCAGGAGTATAGACTCCTGGAACTCTTCTATAAGAGCTTCAAAAAGCAGCAAAAAAAAAAAAAAAAGGAAAACAGAAAAAACAGAGTTGGTATCTTCAGCTGCTTAAATGACATTTCACAGTCTATGTTTTAAGATATTTAGATTTACACCAGTAATTGTCTGATACATAAACTGGCTGGAAAAAATGCCCAGATTCTGATTTACCGGCAAGGTTAAAAAATATTCACATGGTTTGAAACTTAACTGATACTTTGGTACCAAAATTAAGCCCACCAAGCTTTTTTCCCCACAAATCCTCACTACAATTCAAGATTGCTATAGGTTTTTCCTGTTGCGTCACCTTGTCAGAGCCCTTATTATCACAGCCTAATTTACCACTGACAAACAAAACAAATATCTGGAATCTCTCCAGCAGCTGCCCCATTTAACAAAGGATGGTATTATTCACATCAATGACACATTTTCCACATTTGCTAAAATGGAATCCCATTGAAATATCATTACTTCACAAAGTCTATAGCTTTTGTCATAAAAATACAAATAAGACAATGACTGCAGTGTATGGCAGGATATAAGCTCAGGATGGTGGTGATGCCTTGTAGTGATGAAGAAACTTATTTTTAAATATTCTGATTTCACTTTTAAGTCACAGATTGTCTTTATTCTAGTTAACACTGAATTGTATTTTTGCCCACGTTTCAACTCTAGTAACCCATCTTTCAAATATCATGTAAATACAATAGTATCTACATATTTCCTGCAGCCTCTAATGGCCAGGACGTTAATGCTACCTAATCTTTATGCACTGTTTTTGTAGAACTACCACCGTACCAAACAATAGACCTTCAGTATGAGGGTAAAGTCCTTTTTACATGTTGATGAGTCTGAAATTTAAAGACGAACTGTCAAACAGGCAAAGCTCTGGAATATAAGGCGCCAAAACCCAAATGGTCAAGGTTGGTGAAGCATTCATTCATTCATACTGACCACTGGTCCCATTATGGAGAGTGTAAAGGGATGACAAATTTGCACCCAAATGGAGAATGGTACTTTACTCCCACTTCCTTGAAGACCTGGCGAGGGATACCTATGTCACACAAGTAAACCCTGCCAGCGCCTTCAGCCAGGGAAAGAGGGAGGCAAAGAGAAAGGGACCACTTGGCCTCCACTGCCTGCCCCTGTCCACTAGAAGGAGGATCTAAGCTGAGTACTGGCGCTCGGTTCTGGTTTGCCCAGTCTGCAGCTGCTCGGTACCACGGCTGGTCCATCAGGAATGTGTTCTCATGGCAATCCAGACAGTTAATGATGAGGTCCACTGGGGTGTCTGGAAGGTCTGTGAAGAGAGACCGAACATCTCATATCATTTTAAATTATCACTTGCAATACACTGCAAATTTGTCAAAAATTCACAAGTAACTGGGAAAATTCTGAAGACAGAAAAACAGACAACTTGTGTTAACCTGAAGTAAAATATAAAGCTGTGAAAGGCATTGTATTTTCCTCCTTTGCATGTCTCCTAAAGCTCCATCTATTTCTCTGTGGCTCAGGGATGTTAAATCTTGTGTTAAGTTAGAAAAGATAATGCAAATTTGCTGCTGCTAAACACTTTATTACTTATTTACTAAGAACACTGTTATTCTTTATCCTACAGCATTGGAAATAATTATTAGACCACTGTGAGGTGGTGTCAGATGCGTAGTTATTTAACCACTTTCATGAATTTCAAACATATCTACAGAAAAATCACATGTGGTCTACTTGTAACTCTACTCTCTGTTTCTGTCTCAATTTCCTCAATAAAATTTTTTTTTTTTTAAATTAAAATATGAAGCAGTGAAATATACCCACCTTTAATACTTGACACTTGTTTGCCCCCAGTCTTGTTGAAGAGTGTGAGCTCACCGGTGACAGAGTCAAGCATCTTGACAAAATTGGGGAGAAACAGGATGACCTCCACTTCATGATTGGCCAGGTGACGCCCACAGCTAATGCCCTGAGCCCCCTGAACGTGAGGGCCGCACAGCAGAGCCACTGTTGGCCGCTGATGGAGATTTTTTGGAGTGAATCTGGAAAGGACGTGAAAAGATGTTTAGACATTTTAAATTTACTCGTTTCTGAGCACAAAATGCCAGAAACCTTAGTCACAGCAACAGGTAACTTGGTAATTATACTGAGAAATGTGCAATCTACTGACCAGTAGATGTGAATAATTAATCAGAATATTATCAAAAGTGCAATATGGCCAAGTGCAATATCCAAATCACAGGAGCTGCAATTTGTGTCACAACATACAACTATAAATGAAGTATTCTGAAGCTACAGAGATGCCCCAACCTACAAATAAAACTCTGCAGACATAAGGGAATAAAGTAGTTTGGTAAAGACTGCAGCAAACATCACATCAACATCTTTATTATATTTTTTTCAGTGAGAATAAAATCCACCGCCATCCACTAATGATCAATCATGATCTATATTACAATAAGAATATCTGTCAGAATAATCAGAATATATTCAGATCTAGTGGCCAGACTCCCTATAGGATTCTACATCAGCTAGCTAAAAAAACAAGATTAAAAAAGGGTTATTTCAGTTTGGTTTTTTTTAACTCTCTGTATAAACCACAACATGCTTACCTGTTTGGGCCCCCAAGCAATGTAAGTGCCATCTGACTTGCGCATACGCCAGTCATCTCCAGTCTTCGCTCCAGAGAAAGACCATGACGCTCAGCAACTGACAACAAGCGCTTGTGTAGTTCATAGGATATACTTGGTACAACAAGTCCAGAATCTGCGTGTGATAAAAAAAAAAAAAACATGTAAACAATAATCATCATTTGTTCTCATTAGCATTTTGTCATAACAATGTGTATCACTTACCAGTGCAGTATTCTTTGGCCCCAGGCTGAGGTACAGCAATCTGTCTGTACACAATAGGTTTGGCCTCCAGGATGTTCTCGTCATGGCGATAACGTGAGGGTGTCTGATCTTGAGGTGTCCCACGTGACCTTGCACCATTACGGCGCTCTGATATGTCAATCTCTGAGAAAACGGCTGCTTTGTCAAAAAGAGCCAGATTTCCCTCAAAGTCAAAGTCTGTATCCAGGGCGTCATCCACGCCATCCCCAAAACACTCATCGTCTCTGTGCTTCATCTGGCTGCCACCATTTTTCACCCCATTCTTTTTTGGTGTTGCTTGATTGGCCCCTCGACTACTGGATGACCCTGGAGAGAAAACAAATAAACAGTTCTCAACACCACACCATACAATACTGTCTTCTTTTTTGTTATATATTCTTATTGAGTTATACTTAGGGTTGAGAATCGAGAGCCAGTTTCAAATTGTCCAAACCATCGCAAATGTATACGTCTGAATGTATCAATTCCTGTTATCGATGTCAGCATGTTTTTCTAACAGATTTTTATTGCAAAACAATGACATCAAACTCATGCTCCTATGCTGCTGGAATTCTTTTTTTTTTCTATTTCATGCAACCAGAACAACCTGCCAGCAGAGCTTACATTTACTTAAAATGTGGCATTTTTAAAAATGCAGGTTAAAAACATTTCTCTTTTAATGTGCTTTAATTTAATTCTGTACTTTCTTTTAATATTTCTAACTTTTTCTGTTCCCTTTGGATGTTCCTTTTGTAACAAAGCATCAAATGTGCAATATCAATAAACGTCACTTGCTTTACTCTGTTTCTACACTTAGGTCAGAATCAGAGAAATTAAAACAATTGCAATGAAACTAAAAATCCTTTGTAGGCCTCCTTTTTTTCCCCCCACAGGAACCAGTACGTCAATCGATAAAGACTCAAACCAGTAATCAGAATCCATAATGGTTCTGGTATCAGTAAAATCTTCTCTATTTAATCCAATCCCTAGTTGTACTAACACTTACAGGAATTATGTCTTCGACGAAAGGCCTTTGGTTGACCGGGCACATCCAGATGCCGCTCTCCATAACTTTTGGAGCAGTGCTGAGGAGAGTTCAGCTTCTCCACTGACCTGGGGTCACCCTTTGGGACTGCAACAGGAGCACTGCTCCCCTTTGTAGATGTGCTGTTCCTAGCATTTCTGAAATCCAATATCTTTAGGTCCTTTATATCAATGGCACTGCAGACAGAAAGAAAGAGCAAATGCATTGGTGACAAACAGAGAGAGACAATGGCTATCAGTGTAAAAAACAAAAACAAAAAAAGCCAGAGGGCAAACAATCTACCACTGAGCATTACCTGAATGTGACCTCGGGCACAGGGCATTTCACTCCGTTATGGAAAGGTTGTCTTAAGGAGATTGTTTGGCTGGACTGGTCCACCGATGAAACCTCTCCTTGATAGACCCCCAGTGTCGGGCCACAGTTAATTGACACCAAACTACCCAACCAATCCGCAGCCATGTCTGCACAATATTTTAAAAGTTTTCTGTTAGCTCTTTAAACATAATAAACAGTTGGTTTACTTGATACGCAGTTTTAACCAGCGAACACCTGTTAAACAACAGTTACAGTGCCCGTTATATTTTTATGAGAGAGATATTGGAAATAAGAACTGTTCGGTAATAGCTAATAGTTATGCTAAATAGCTAGCGTTAGCATCGGCCTGCTATGTTGCTACATTGATGTATACCTTTAATTTCAAGAAGCAAATGTTGTATTTGAATAAAAGACTCGGTATTAAATTGCTGTACCTTTCCAGAATAACGGCGAATGAGACTTTTTCAAGACCACAAACGAATAAAGGGTCTAGGTAAGTGCTGAAAGGAAGCAACTGCTGCTAGCCTCTTAACTGCTACTGCTAATGTCTGGATGCCAACTTCCGGCTTCCGATATAAAGAAGTATATTTCAAAATAAGAGCTTAGTTAACATGTTGAAATATATACAAATGAATTTATTGTATATACATTTCAGTGAGTCAAATTAATTGAAAACATGCATATATGTCTTTAAATATATTTGACTTAATATTTACATATTTAAGCTAAAAATATATTTTTTTTACATATATTACATTTTTAAACCATTTTTATTTACATATAATTATCACCTTTTTGTATATAAAGAAATTCTCCATCTCTATATATTTTTAAAATTACTTCTGGCAAAATTACATCTTTACACTAATTCAATAAATACATTTTCAAATATTCACCAGATTGTAATTATATCTTACATATTGGGTTAAATGTACAATTCGCTGTAAAAATATAATATAAATGAGTTTGTATAGGGTTTTATTACAGGATTTCGAAATTAATTGTTAATTAATTGTTATTACATTTTAAAAGATAAGCCATATTTCAATGCATGTGTGTTTTTAACTGAGGTAATTAAATATCTTTGGATTTAGTCAGTAGTGTGCAGTATTTCACACCATACTGTAGAGTATTATATGCCCATGAGACAATCTGACAGCTCACTTGTTTGATGGTAAAAAGAAATCCTATACATACCAGGAAACACATACGCTATGCATATATCAACCAACTGTTTTGTGTCTGGGGCTTTAAGTCTGCTTTAAAATAATCATATTCATAATCATATGGCACATTCACTGTCATAAATAATTGATCGGATGGTAGTTATGAGTTGTTTAGGAGTTGTTCTTAACAACTCATATCAACAAACAGCCTGTCACCAGATTGTGTGAGATCATGTGGATACTATCCCAGAAGATGACTAAGACACACCCACCCAACTGTATCCTGTGTACTCAAGTTACCATGGACACCCAGTTCAAGAGCTACACACTGAAAAGCTTGCAATCAAAGCTGTGCTTTTTACAAGCTGAACGTGAGTGTTGTCAGTGGACAGACAAGGATTTATGCTGAAAGGTACTGTAGAGAAAATGTCATTCAGTGCTGAGAGTCCACATACAAAATCAGTTAAAGTTTGATATACAGTATGTTGTGTTTCGTTCCTTTGATTTTAACCAGACATGCTTTTATATGTGTTGTCAGACATAATGAGCAGATCTAGAACAGCTATTATAACCATGCAGTGTTAAAACTAGTCATTGTTCCATCAAGCAAGCAGTGGAAACACTGAGACACACGGTCTAAGAATAGCCCCACGCCTTGAGCTGCCACTGCTGTGTGAAAATCTATCCCTATACTTGGGCTGATATGTGGGGAGATGAGGAGTGAAGCCTCACCCCTACAAAGGGGAATAAGGGCTTGGATGTAGAAAGACGCTCAAAGATGTTTAGACCATCAGGCAGGAATTCAAGTCCATTTTCTCTCATGGACATCGACATGTGGGACACCAAATCTCACTTCACAGCTCAGGTAAGACCCAGCTTTGCTTTTTAGATCAAAAAAGGTTCATTACAAGGAAGTCATTTAGAAAAAATAGTTTCTCTTTTTAGTCTTCAGCATGGTGTGGTATGGCAGCTGTCTCTGGATCAGGATTTCTGTCAAAGGTCAACACAAGGTGAGAGGAGACAAATCTTTACCAAGAATTACACGAAAGAAGTAATATTCCTTTATAGATCTGTCATACATTTTGGATTTTTGTGTTTTAGTACAACCGGCAGCACAGGCAGCTTCAGACAGAATGATCCAGGTCTACGGAGATGGCAGTCTCTGTCACATCTGTCTCCTCGGGTTGCTCCGCGCTCGTTTTCTCCGTCACCAGGGGCTGAACTGCGGGCTGCGCGAGCTGAAAGTAGCTTCAGACAAGCAGAGATGGTGCAATGGCTGCAAGAGGCTCATGGATGTTTGGACACCCAGATGGACCTGCCGAAGACCACAGACACACAGCTGAGCCACAACAAAGATGCTGCAAAAATATTTGACGTGAAACAGAGAGTAAGAAGTGACTATATGTTAACAAACCTGTTGTAGGTTGAATTATTGTGGTTGTTTTGATGATGGGTTGATTTAGAGTTTCCCTACACGGGACAGTGTTGGATGTATTTTAGTGACAGATAGCGTCCTCTCACTCTGATTTGTTAACAGCAGCTGACAGAGACCAGGACTGCTCTAGAGCATGAGAAGGAGGCTGAATTGTCCCAATTTGAAAAGGGTAGACAAGGTGGAGAGCTCCGTGAAAAGTAAGTGCAGCAAAAGACATAGCTGGGAAATTTGCATAACTTTAGAAAAGACTGAAGTTCCTCATGTTAAATTCATTCACAAGGGTTCTACAGCTGGAAAGGGAGTTGTTACAAATGAGGTCTGCGTTGGACAGAGGAAGCAATGGTGAAAAAACTTCAGGCTCGCTTACAAGAACATTACAGATGAATCAAGAAGATATCACCGAGCAGGTGTGTAAGCCATGTATCATAATAGATTTGTGTTGTAATTGATGTGTATTATGTTTGCCATATGTTTGCTTTTGCACATTTAGGACAGGCAAATGGTTGATGCAGATCTCTGCAAGCTGAGAGAGGCTCTAAGAGAGGCCGAGGCACGGGCAAAAACACAAGAAGAAGAGCGAAACCAGGCACTTCAGAAACTCCAGACATATACAGAGGCTAGTGTAAAACCATTTAAGGAAATGTTAAAAAAAAAAACACTGTTTAGTCGTCATAAAAATGTATAATTTCCTGCAAAGTGCTTCCGTGTCCACCTTTACACAGAGATTGAGTTTGTGTTTTATTCTTCTGTAGGCCCAGAGGACTCTTTTGAATCAAACAGAGGCCATGAATCAGAGACTTAACAACACTGTACGAAACCACTCTGAAGTGCAAGAACAGCTGAGGGAAGCCAATAACAAGATCAGCCAAGCATGCCTGGTCAGCAGTCCCTTTCGGATTAAATATTATATTATTATAATACATTTTTTTGCTTTTTTTGCAACTGAAATTACACACCTTTACCTTTCTGGTTCTGTTAAGGAAAAAGCTATCTTGTCGACTCAAGTGCTAAAACTGGAGGACGACATAAAAGAACTAAAGACAAAACTTTCAGAAGCTCTGTCTGATAAAAATCACCTCATCCAGGTATGAAATGGCATCTTTAACTGTGTAATGTGATCACGAATGAGACGTCTAAGATTAAAGTCTTTGGAATTAATAAGGAGGTTATATGAGAATATTTTGTATATATTTTGTACAGGAGGAAGCAGATCTGCAGCAGAAAGCCCAGCTGCCGATGGAGAGGACCGATCAAATTCCAGAGGGTTGTGAGGTCCGTGAACGACAAAAAAAAACAACTGATCAAAAACAGACACCCGTCTCTACCAAGGAACAAACAACAGCTCTCAGACAACTTGAAATCTTTAAAAGGATATTTTTGTAAACACCAAAAAAAACAACCCTCAGACACCTCATTATAAAAGAAGGTTTATTAATTTGTTAAAAACTGTACTCCACGAGCCCTGATTCGTGAATATGTAAATATATTTTCTATTGTTTAACTACTGAACATAATGCCTAACAACACCCCTTAGGCTGCATATCTATCACCACATTGAACATTCAAGGAACAATATTCATAACACATTCTGGACTAAGACTTACATTCATTTATTTATTTATCTTCATTAATTGATCCTTATTATATCTTTGCTCCAGGTAAATGAACAACTCACATGTGAACTTGAAAAAATCAAGCAGAGTCTGGAAAAATCACAGACTGAGCTACAGCAACGAACATCAGAAATGGTCTTCAAATCTGATCAGATCACAGCTCTGGAGGCAGAACGCACTCAACTGATGAGAGAAAAAGATGAGCTGCTGAGCAAAATGACTGCAGGACACGAGGAGTTGGTTGATATAAAGGAAAAGTACAACCAGCTCAGGTGAGACGGTGAACAAGCACTCAGTATGTACTGAAGATGAAGTTCTTATTATCAGCAAAGTAGAACATTTTCACTCTCAAATTGACTCTCCATTTATTTTTCCAGGAAATCTTCTGAATCTTTGGAATTAGAAAACCAGAAACTGCAGGATCGTTGCCTGTTTTTGGAGTCTGAGGTCTTTGAGAAGGAGGAGAAGCTGCAACTACAGGAGGAAAAGTATCAGGAAAAAGATGCAAAGAGACTACAGAGCATTAAAGAGCTAGAAGCTGTGGCCTCACACTGGACCGAGAAATGGCAAAAGGTGGCTTTGACGCTGCGGTCCACACAAGCAGAACTAGAGGACCTCAAGAAGACAAACTCCAAAAACAAAGTAATAGAAGTATCCTTTTAATTAAAGAATCACCTCATCACTACTGCTTCACTAATCATTACTTCTCAACTGTGAATTTAAATCAATGTGTTTATTGTAGCTCCGCGGAGAAGATGTGCATGTCGCAGCTGAAATAGAAAAACTTAATAAAGAGAGCCAGAAAGACAAGTGAGTCGGTATTTAAAGTGTAAATCACAAGTAATCAATCACTATTGTAATTGTAGTTAGTCATACGTGCCATACATTTTCTTTTCAGAGAAGAAATTGAGAATCTGCTGCAAAACAAGGCAAACATGGAGACACTCCTAACCAGAGCCAAGGTAGTGTATCCCTGAAAAGCTGAAGCATTGTTTCTCAGGAGTCTACTGATGTGATATAATGGTTGAAGATGTGATAGATACACCTTTTGTTACAGAAGGAATCTGACTCACTGTTAAGGCTTGAGCTTGACGCTTGCAAACAGGAGCTGGAGCTGGAGAGGAGCAGGAGTCGCGCACTGCTTCACAGAAATAAAAGTAAATGTACTTCTGTAGTGGTTTTGTAAATTGCAGCAATCTGCTGCAACTGTAAAATGAATTGAACAACAGTAACACCACTGTCCTGACATCCACCTGCTGTTTTATTCTTTGAACATTAGGGGGCGCCAACGTTTTGTTTGACCTTGTATTTGCAGATGGTGAAGCTGTGCAGACTCAGGACAAGGAGACAGTGACGGAGTGAGTGGATTTAATGAGATTCTCGAAATGCACCGTCAGCAAATGTTCAAAATGAAATTCTGTCATCTGTCTATCCATCTCTTTATCTGTTCAGCTTCAGAGCTTCATCATCACAGGCAGCAGGGTCATCATTGTTTTGGGAGACACCTTTAGATTCCCAGAGCAGCCACAACAAATCCCATCAGGTAACGACACGCTCCACTTATTCCTTGAACTGAATATTCCCTGTTATGTGAGTACAGGTTAAGGCAGAGGTACAGACAGTAATGCATTCATGACTAATAGGTGTGTTTAAGTGTTTGGGCAGAAACTCGTAGAGAGAGATGAAGGACAAGGGTTTATGCATAGCAGGATAAATTATTACGATTGTCTGGAAGTAAACTGAAGAGAGAAAGTCAAAATGAAAAAAGACCTGAGCATTTCTGCCCTGAAGCATAAGGCATCTCAACTGAACCAGTCTCATCAAGCTATGAATAAAATGCTTAGATCTTCGTTAAATCACCTTCGACATGGCAGGAACTGGAATTAACCAGCGTGTTTCTTCTCTGTTGTCTCTGTTTGTATCACAACTTAAAAAAGGCCACCGGAGATGATGAAGACCAAACAGATGCCCAGACCACTGAGTCTCTGAAAGCCCAACTAGAAGGTATATGCCCGCTGGAAAAAGCTTTTGAGAAGAACAAAGAATTGATTAAACCACTAATCTCAGAAATGTTTTCCTCCGTGTGATTTCAGAGAGCAGGAGGATGACAAACCAGCTGCAGCAGGAGAAGATGCTGGCCGTGCAGAAGCTTCAAACTCTTAAACAGCTGTACTTGGTAAAGTTTATAAAAAGACAGGGGTAGCATGTAACAAACATAGCATTTAGAACAAACTGAGGTATTTGTACTTTACCCGAGTATTTCCATTTTAAGCAGCTTTATACTTCTACTCCTCTACGTCTCGGAGGCAAATTTTGTACTTTTTACTCCACTACATTTGTCTGACAGCTTTAGGTACTTTTCAGATTACAATTTTTCATCCCCTTCCTGTCCAGTGAAAACCAAGTATCTCCAAATGTGTTGATTTTGAATGTTTGAGAAATTGAAGGGTTGAGAAAACTCTC
>JAPQRN010000022.1:13615236-13648207 GCA_037367275.1 Coranthus polyacanthus | reverse complement strand
AGATGAGCTCAGGCTTAAATATCTACAGTAGTAAAATGCAACACAAACATTAATGCAGCAGTAATATTATTCCAAAAACATCATATATATAAAACAGTGAAAGACTGACAGGAACCATTTCAATGCAGTGACTACTACTACTTTTCATACTTGAAGCACATTTTGTTGATATCACTTGTATTAAGGAGGGTTGAATGCAGAACATTTACTTGTAGTGGAGTATTCTCACAGTGTGGTATTAGATCTTTAACTTAAGTAGAGGATCTGAATACTTCTTCCACCTCTGTAAAAAGGGCTTCTGAAGCTGGCTCCTCTCGGCGATGAGTGTAATAAACCACTACTTCTCAACAGGTGAAAGATGAAAAACCATCTGCTGAAGGCATCAAAGATAAGCATGTCTGTCCACTTAACGTAGACACGGACCAACAGAGGAGGATGGTCACTGAGCAGGTACAGTATATAGGATAATATTTTAAAATCTAAATGTCAAGACACAAGCCTCACGTGGGGAAATATACTCGGCCTTTCTGTTTTTGTAGTTAAAGAGCCTGTTTAAGGAGCGTGAAGGAAACGAGACGGGAAAGGACGACGATGGATCAAGAGGCATCTCACAGAGAGACTGGATTCAGACATCTAAAGGCATAAAGGTAAGAAGCCTGAGCAAATTGAAACAGAAAATCGTAGGAGTTCAACAGCCGTGCAGTACGTTTTGTTTTGTTTTTTACATTTTCGTTCAGAGTGCACTAGACAGGAGGAGCTGGCATCAGGGCTCGGGTTTGATGCCGGTGTTTGAAGAGGACGAGGAGGACGACGACCAGTCAGAAGATGAGGACAGAGAGTGCGCAGAAAAGGCACATGCTGAGGAAAACATCCACAGGCAGGACCACCAGGCTTTTAATACTTCAGTGAGTGGAAGATGAAAAGAACACCAGCTAAATGACTAAGACTAAATCCTTAAGCCACCAGACCACTTAAAAAGCGCGCATATGTCTATTTCTCTGAATGCGACGAGATTTTATAAATTATACATTAACATCTGCAACTGATGCAAATTAATATCATTAATGGCATAAGCATGGCATACAAATTGTATCATGAAATTACCAGAGGCTCCCCCACATTCATTACATACACAGACACATATGTGCAGACAGCACTAATCCCAGCTTCTGCTTTAATCAAAGAGCACACGGGGAGGGGTGTCAGCACTGCCATTCTATGTGAAACACAGTTCAGCATTAATCTCACATATGACTCGCTCTACTCTGTGAATAATCGGATTTGAAATTGAGGAGCGAAACGTTCAGCTGGAACACATCTGACTCAAACCACAAGAGGATGGGAAAGTGTTACAGTATATCAGTGCCTTTTAATGAAGGCCTGTGACTGTCTGGCACGACAGCAGTGAACCATTAGTAACATTCAGACTTAATGGACCTCATGCAAGAACCTCTTGTACTCTCAAATTTGCTCTTAAACGCACCACATGAGTGATTTCTGAGAACTTGCCGCATCCCAGCATTTTATTACTTTCAGGAACAAACAAGACCAGACATGTTGTAGCAATTGTGTAATTAGTTTGCTGTAATTCTAACTACATGTTTGACTAAATGAGTGTATATCTTATTACTTTGAATCGATTTTGCGTGTTGAAAGCCCTATACACTTTGTGTTTGACCCAGCTGGTTCTACAGGTTGCATTTTTCATTTATACAGTTTTCTGAAGTTGTGAGCGTTTCACAGTCGTACTAAAAAAAGCGCTTTAAAAAAATTAAGAGAAAGTTCACACATGAATACAAAAATGTTCTTGCATGAGGCCCAATATGAGGGTACCACAAGTTATCAAAAATGTTTTTTGGTATGAGGTAATAGTTAATCCAGTAAATCCAGTAAATGCGTACCTTAATATGATATGACTTCAAAAACATTTGTTACAATCTTTCAAAAACAGTGGGACAGGTCAAGGTCTTCAAAGATAAATGCCAAACATGTAATTGCACACTTACGCTTAAGTTCTTCTGCACCCTCTTGAACTTACAGCTCGTACTGAAGATGAAACTTGAAAGTGAAGTAATCTGAATCTATTTAATAATAGACAAAACATGTACAAAAACCCCAGAACTGAAAAGAAGAGGAAATGTGTGCAAAGGACACCTAATGCATACTGCAAGATGCGCAATGTAAGGATGAAGTACATGATTTGAAACCATTCTTTCCTCTGCCAGATGTCATTGATGAACGTGGAAATCAACAAACTGATGGCAAAAAATAAGAATCTGCTTCAAGGTGAAGTTGTGCATGACTTAGTGCAGTCAGTAAAGTAGATGTGTGTGCAGTAGTCGGTGTTGTGTTTGTTGTTTAGACCCTTTAGAAAGACGACGGGGATCACATTTTTTACTCAAACAGGGACACAAATATCTCTAATTAATAAGACTAACATCATTACGTTGGCAGGTTGTTTAACAAAATAACAAACTGATCACTTTCACAGGTGGATGAGGACCGGACTCGAATTGAGCTAATTGCATTGTGTGAGAACAAAATAAGGTTTAGCATTTTAAACCATCAACCTCTGTAATAATTACTCTTATTTCTTTTATCTTTGTCCAGATTCAGCCATGTTAAATATCAAACAGTCGGTCCAGGACCTTCATGCTGTTGCAGAAAAAGTATACCTTTCTGACTGTTCACATGAGAATGACCTGCAGCAGAGGCCATCTTTGTTTTATCCTGATGGATTATTCCTGGCTGAGCTGGTAGATATATGTAGCCCTGATGAAGAGGAAGAGGAAGAACGGGATAAATGAATACACTCTTAAGGCTTCTGCTATACACAAGTCTATATATGCAAAGGCAGGTCCTTACATTGTCCTGCACCACCAGCTTTGTGCCTTTTAGCTTGTATGGATAACAAAATGTAGCAAATAAATCACCTCAACAAATTCTGAAACAACAAGTTTGTATAGTCTCACAGAAAATAACGCAGAGCGGTGAAAATCCGCAATTTGAATATTTTCACCTCACACAATTGTGTTAATAAAAGTCTCCAAGATACCTCGAGCAAAAAGTGTGTTTTATTTATATGAGATGATATGATTCTTCCCATCATCTTACATACGTACATGCCTACATTTGTGTGTATTTCATATTACACATCAAATGAATGTAGTCACAGGGACTGGATTTCTGGATAGTGACGATAATGCTCAGTTCAATCATATTTATATTTCTCTTCACTTTCAGTGGGAGTGAGACTAAATGTTTAAAAGTGGTCAATGCCTTGTTAATTATAGGAAGCATTTCGTAAAAACATCTTTACTGTTAAGTCTACAAACACTGAACTAATGTGTTGTTCCACAAGTCCATTTTGTGCAGTTACATTTCCTTCTATGGGAGAATTTACAATTCTACTCTGAAATAAGGCCATTGTAAACTTTTTATTGCTGAACTGCAGTATCAGTCATTTGATATGCAAAGTCGAACAGCAGCTGTGTGCACTTCATGGCAATGTTGACCTCAAACTGTTTATATTGGATGCTAGTAAGACTAACTGAGTTTATACACTACTTCTGGTCCAATATGTTTGTGTCAGAGGTCTATCGAGGTTCTGGTTGCACCATGTGCCAGCGTGCCTGCTCCACCTGCAGACTGCACATGTCCCTCCAGTGAGCGCGTCCGGCATCCGCGGCCTCTGCTCCGATAAAGACTCGACCGAGAACTTTGCCTTTAGAGAGGACCTGATTCTGCCACACAAGGAGGGAGAAGGAATGTAGGTTCATGACTTATTTACTTCACGGGGTTGTTACGGTAAATATGAATGTAGCCCTTCATGTCTATTTACTTAAATTGTGATCTCCTAAACTGATCTTACCTGCATGATTATGAACTCCAGCATGAGGGGCAGCTGGTTGATGTCTCCTGGCGGGAGGTCAAACAGAAAAGAAGTATTCCGCACAGTTGAAGACCCTCCTTTAGTTTCTCTGCTGTTGATTACAACTCCCTCATGGTGCAGATTAATCACCACCAGATAATCTATGCAGAGCAGATATCTAAATGTTATACTATGGAGAGAAATCTACAACAGAAACAATAAAATAGAAATTCAAATGGACACTGGAAAAAAAAAGTGACTTTCAATTTTTAACACATTACAACTAGAATCAACATTATGTGACAGAACGCTATATTTGAGGTTAAGTCCAGAGTGAATGCATATAAGAGATATTTTATATGTCTAGCCATAATAATTACATTTTGTCTCCTCTGCGTTTGCTAAATAGTTGCAACCTAATATAAAACAGCAAAGATGATCCAGGTCTGGTTTACATGACCTACTGTACATGAAATAGATATCATAACATCTAAAGGATTTTCATACATTTATGTTCATCTGCAATAAAAAATAATGCCCACACAGGCTAATGCAAACAAAGATTAGATCTGTCAGATCTGGCTCCACAGGAGATTGGAACATTTTCCTGAGGATTGTGAATAGTGAAGGATTAAACCACAATGTCATTAAAAAGGGATGATCTCCTGCTGCATTCGGGTCCTGTAAGACATCATTTAATCCCCCTAAACATTAAAAGCAAACATAGGGAATTACTTTACCTCTGCCTCTGAAAGGCAAAAGTTAGTTCTGCCCACACAGCTGTCCACAATAATTTCTCTAGATGTACAATGTCTCTAGGGAATTCCAATGTCAAATACACACTTCAAGTTGTGGTACGGTATATGCAGTAGACAACAAAAAGTGGTTTTACCTGGTACTGCAGATGTGTTAATGAGGCTGTCTATGTTATCTGCTCTGAGAACTGTGGCTTTGATGCAGTGGGTCAAGGTCTGATACTGGAGCAAAATGAAGATCTGTGGAGGGCAGCTAAGCCCCTTACACGTCACTGCATCCTGGGGGATCAGACCCTGTGGTCAAAGTGCAAAAGTTCAGTGAACAGAGAGGGAAACCTCAAGCAGAAGGAAACATCCAGTGTTTCTTTGAAGTGTACTAAACGGTAAATTGGAACAAATCACATGTTCAAATTCAACACAGCAAAATATGCATCACACATAACAGTAATAACCCTGCGCATTTCTTTTATAACAAACTTACAGGTAACGTTCAGACATCTTTAACATACAAGTTAAAGGAGAGGGAAAAGAGAGGGAAACCACAATCAGAAGGAAATGTGGACTGTTTCTTTGTGCACTAAACTGCAAATGTGACCAAGTCTCATGCAAATTCACGACAGCGAAACAAATATCACGCAAAACGACATTAACTCTGTCCCTTTCTTTTTGACAGACAGTTTTATTATGTAACGAAACACTACCTCTTTTGGCTTCCACTTGGTTTGATTGAGCTCCTTTGTGAAGTAAAACAGCTGGTCTGTTTTCCAGTCTCTTTCACCACATTCAGCCTCTAGTTCACCCAGTTCGGTGCCCCTCAGACTGGGTGGTTCCCGCGTGTAAACAGCTATTCTGAGGACACACCTTTGGAGCTCATTCACAGAGCTCACCTTCAGAAGTAGCTCCAGGCTGGGAGCCCTGGGGCTGGGGCTGAGGCTGCTTTTGATGGAGGCCTGTATGGGACAGGGGTTCAGTGGAGGCAGGCTGCCCAGCACAGACACCTCCTGCAGGTTATGGTCCACCCCAGTGATGCTGAGGATCGTGACTGCCAGGGTTTGCTGCTCTGGAGAAAAGGCCATAGTGAAATGGAGGCATGGTTTTGGTGATACTGGCAGATGGCAGCTCGCACTGGAGCCGTAGTTCAGTGGAGCCAGTGGAATCGGTTCTTCAGGCATTGAAGGAGAAACAGCACTGGGACTTGTGAGTCTGCTGTGTTCGTTGTACAATATCGTATCCCCACTCACAGTGCACCGTCTCTGTATAGCCTTACATGTTTTGGCCAAAAGCCCCAGTTTGGGGAAAATTGGCAAAGAAACATGATTGAGATCTATGGGTTTATAATTGGGTGACGATACTTGTGGTGTGCTGAGGCGGCGTAGGGAAAAACAGGACTTTTGTTGCTCCTTCCATTCAGAGCCGGTGCAAGCTCGACTAGAGGAAGACAGAGAAGTAAATTCACCCTCAGATGGGGCGGGACTCGAGAACGTGGAGGGGTAGTCCAGGACATCTCCATCCAGCTCCTCGTATTGCTGTCTGGATGTTGTTGTTGTAGCTGCTGATGGAGGGGGGCTCTGTGCGCAGGTCACAGGTTCAGGAGGAGATGGAGCTGACGCCACAGGTTCTTTGTCTTTTGGTAGATGAATCTGGCTTTTCCTCCAGCATATAAAACATCCCAAGACCAAACACAGACAGAAGACTATCAGGCCAACCATAAGCAGAACTTGGAGATGAACTGTAGACACATGACACAATAATAAGACCAGTCAGATGACGGTTATCTTTTAAAAACTGTTGCATTTCATCCTCATGCAGCCTCTGGATTACATAACAGAGCGCACGCACTATTTTACCCCAACTGCCCTGTGCATCATAATAACATAAAGAAAGATCTTACCTTCTAATTGTTTGGTGAAAAGGACCTGTATCAGGAGCCAGAAGAAGAGTATGACCATGATGCCCTCGATCATACCCTTACAGCAGAACAACAGCACAGACTGCCAGAGAGGCTGACCTGGGTACTCCTCGTCATGGTAAGGCATGGTGCCAACCGCCTGCTGTAGGTTTATCTGAGACTATATTAAAACATCCAGAAACAGAAGGACAGATGTCCCAGTGAAGGAGCTTTCCCTTGGCTGATGAAAACACATTGTAGCGTTCAGCCCTGTTTATATTTCTCCATGTTTTCGTTGCTTCAGAGAATCAATTAACGTCATATTTGTGGAGTCAGAAAGGCACCAAAACATCTGTGTCAGATCCCGTTAGGATACCCTGGATCTAAAATCACAAATTGAAAGCTGAAAAAAACCCATCCACAGATTCCATGAAAAAGATTTCACATATAGGATGGACCTCCTTCAAAAAGGTTTTCAGCCTGCAGGTTTCTCTTGTTCTGAGTGAAATAATTCTTGTCACTAACTCTCCACATAAAGCAGCTCCCTATGGTCTCGTCCCACGACAGTGATCTCTGCAGAGTGACTTGACTGCTATTATTCCTCCCTGATGGGTGGGGACTGTGGGCGGAGATATCATCTCATAATACCTCTCATTGTGCCTGTAGCATCTTTCTTCTGCAGCGTACCAGATGCCAATCCAGCAGTGTCACTATAGAATAACCATCAAAGTAACAGTAAATCCCGCAGCCTGTCCCCTGCCCCCCTCTGCCGAGCCACAAGCTCTTATCTCCATTAGTAAAGCCACTGTCATATGTCAGCTGCACAGAGTCAAGGAATTAACTCCCAACACGCACTCTTTCTGTGCTTTCTATCCCACATACGCAATTTATAGATTTTAATTTGATAAAATAAATGTGATGAAATGAATATTGTGAAAAAATGAGTATGATTTACACCAGTCAATCAGACCCAAGAACTAAATGACAACATAAGTTAACTTGGTTGATGGATATACAGCACTTCCTAACTGTGGTGGCCTTACATAAAGGAGGACTTACCCCCCTCTGGCTATGAATCTATGTAATTGTTGCCTTTTATAACCTGTGTTAGATGTTAGATGTAATTACGGAGACTGGTGAAGTGAAGATGAAGAGATAAGTTCATTTGGTTGTATGGTTGAAACACAATTTGAAATAGTGAAAAAACAAGGAATAACATGTCCCAGCTTTGCCCATATCCTGAAGTTAGTAATAAAATGCATTTGAAAATGGGAGAAATACACCCCAATACACAATTTTCTTAGATTTTGAATTGTGCGATTTTTTTATAATGGAGGATTTGAAACATTTTAGTTACTTAATTAGTTAGAATTATTTAAACATATACAATGACTCCACCAAATACAAAATACCACCGAAACAACTATTGTAAAAATGCCAAGGTCAAGGAAATGACTGATACCATCCAACCTTGAAAAAATAAAAGGCTCATCCTGAAGAACAAAGAGTCAAAATTCAGTAAAATGTCGACGCCCTCGCCTGTTTCCTAAGAAACGACCCTTGGTGGACACTTCTTGTGTAGGCGACTGTCGCCACTTTTCGCCTTTTGTCTTGTTTTCATCATTATTTTAGCCTGCAAACTTTGTCGTCGTATACGTACTGTGGGAAATTTTAGCAGACTGACGAACATGAGAAAAAAGTGGAATTTATGCAGAATACTTCATGCAAATGTAACCATTATGGAACCTAATTAGTGGGAAACCAAGTTGCATAGCTCTAATATATGTTCATTGAACTGTTTCACCGCTGTGGCCAAAAAGCAAAATGCTCACACTAAGTTGATATTAGACTACATGACTAACCTCACGACTACAGGATGCAGCTCATGTTTTTTCTATCTGAGAAAACAGATTATCAGAACAATGTGTGTGAAAATGACCGGATCGAGTGAGTGGCCCAAAAGAGACACCTAATATAATGAAATTGCAAAATAGAGGCTTCACAGGTGGGTCAAAGCACCTACGCAGAGTAATTATAAGATGACGAGGAAGATTAATGGACTTAACTCTATTGTTCATCAAATCTAAGAACTGAATTCCCAAGCTGAGTTCCTGCCAAGATATCAGATAACAGCAGCAACAAAGGTATTCAGTGACACACAATGCTTCTCTTATGTCTGTATAAATTACTGTGTTTTATGTTTTAACTTTAGTTGCGTTTGAGTGGGTTTGTTGTGTTGCTTTGGGATGCAATGAACCCACAGTGAACTGAAGAGCTCTCCTCTCAGCTCTCATTTCATTTCAGGATAAGTAACAGTATATGTGTGAATGAGGTCCAGTACTGAGCAGAATGGGAGAGAGGGTGTGTTAACGCCTCTTTTGTGTGCGTTTGCTGGTTATTGCTTGCGTTTTTCCGCTTCGTTTTTTTCTGAAATGAAAATGTTCATCTGTCCTACATCTTGTAACCGTCTCCTTCAGTAAAACGCACTTGACAAAAACTCCGCGCCGCAAGACGTATTGCGCTAAGTTCAATGCTGACATTTTGAAGAATACTGTAGTCCAGTGACTTATCCCCATAACTGCAAAAACAAACTGCAAAAGCACTTTTACAGCACACATGATTGTTTTATTCCTCATGGCCACATGTCCAAGAAATACATTATCAATGACAAAAACAGACTTTTACATCAGCTGAGGTTTTATACAGTCATCTAGTTCACAGTGGCATTTTATTTGCAATGATATGTCTCCTTGATTGTCCACTTACAAGTTTATTTCAGCAAAAAGCTAAATTAACAAATGCTGCATTAAGTATTGCATATTTTTTTTTATATGAGTGAGGTAGCACTGTTTCAGTGTTAATTTGTCAAAAATGCTCTTCAGATTGAAGCCTGAGGTTAATAAGGACACATTCTCTGTCTTTATAAAACACAACACAGCAGTACAGTTTAACAGTGAGAGGTTAACATTCCTGAGTCCTGCAGAAATTCCAGAGAAACTTCCCAAAACGGAAAGCAAAATGAGGTAAACGCTTTGTAAAGTTTACAGTTTCAGCTCCGAGCAGAAACCTTGTATCTCACAATTTTCCTTTGTTTCACAGATAACATGAAGTAATATTTTTTGGAATATTGAGGCCGAGCCAAATAATCATTAGTGCAATATCAAAATTCAACAAAAATAAAACAATAATAAAAAAAAAAAAAATCCTCTGACCAATTCCAACCACTCTCGGTTACTGTTTTCTTTCATTATGTACAAGGTTTTTGTGGAAACTGACAGTATACATATTCCCTGATTCTGCGGTGAAAACTATGAACGGCTTTAACTCACAACATCTTGTCACCTGCCAAGTCAAACCATAAGAGGGATATGAAATGGCTTCAACAGAGAGCTAAATGAGAGCTAAGGCTTTTTGGTCTTCATTAGCTACACTTTGGAAACGTCATTGTTCTACTGACTAGAACTGTATCACAATCAGCTGTTAAAGAAGTCGTAAAGCCACTACATGAAAAACTTTCTAGCAGGCACTACGGCAAACGGTTTCCTGAATCTACATTTTTGTTGCTTCAGAATCTTTGCAGTCACACATTTATGTGCACTCTATGAGACTTTTTAAAGACACCCTGTGGAGTTTTTTTGTGAGTAAACAAAGCTTTGTTTATATTCAGTGTTCAATGTGATTTTGATGATTGACGAGCCTCGCCGTGCCAGACCGCCACTGATGATTTTTTTTTACATTCATCCATTTGCTTTCTTGCAGCAAACTAACAAAAAAAAACACAGAACTGCTCATAAAACCATGGCTCCAAACTGTTCAAAAACCCCACAGGATGCCTTTAAAACACATTACGCTGTCAAAGTAATGGTAAACGTCTATGTGTTACAGAAGACTTTTCAAAAAGACAAAAAAAACCTGAGTACAAGCAGAACGTCAAATGTGTACAAATCAGTATAGTTAAGA
Organism: Coranthus polyacanthus; assembly: GCA_037367275.1. Taxonomy (NCBI): domain Eukaryota; kingdom Metazoa; phylum Chordata; class Actinopteri; order Kurtiformes; family Apogonidae; genus Coranthus; species Coranthus polyacanthus. Next base: position 13,637,733 of record JAPQRN010000022.1, on the reverse strand, counting down.
GGTTATACAGTTGTCTGATAGAGTTATCTCAATTATTTTGCTAATGAAAGAGAGACTTAGTTTGGTCCCTTTGAGGAGGATGAGGATGAAGAGGAGGGACTGTGTGAGGAGGAGAGGGCGCTGAAACCGCTGGTTCCTGCCATCGTAACGGTCTGTGAAGCCACAGGAGCAGCTGACTTCTGGGCAAACAGCGTTCCTACAGCGCAGATGAAGGAGAAAATTGAAAGGAATGAATGAATACTTTGTAGATTTCTATTAAACACATAGTGAAACACAGTCTTTCAATCATAAAGTGTAAGTCTCCACAGGCAAATCTGACATATTTGCACTATAAGGGAAAAATAACATCCTGGAACAAATTTCTCCCCCGTGACCTGGTTTCTGTGTTCTTATGTAAACATGTTCATTTATTTCTATAGTGACTGTGCATTATGTTTCTGCACTTATTAGTAGATAACACTAGAAGTATGTGCCAAACACAGACCCAGAAGGCCTGATAATACATAATAATACAATTTAAAATTTACCTGAGTACATGATGCCATTGACCTCCACAGACACACCGATACTGGCTGCTCCATTAGTGGAGATACTCAGGGACAAATCCTGTTTGGTTTCTGTGAGAAAACAACAAAACAAATTCATTTTAACTTCCCAAAAAATCATGTTCAGTAATGACAAGATCTGCATCGTGCAGCAAACACAACTCACCAAGTTGTCCATTGTTGAGTTTGAGGTTCATAGGTTTGAAGTGAGAGGCCATGGCCAGGAGGTTTTGTTGGAGGGCCTGCTGCATGAGCCGCTGCTGCTCCTCAGCCAGACGCATCATTTTCTTCTCTGGACCGTCGGCTGCAGCTCCTCCTGCAGCGCCTCCTGCACCGCGCTCCAGCTTCTCTCTGAGATGCTCCAGCGTGGCAGCTTGTGCCAACTGTTGCTGCTGCTGCTGCTGCCCCAGTGCCAGGGCCATCGGCAGTCTGCTGGGCATCACAGGGGTCGAAGTCTCTTCTACAAGAAGAAATCAACGTCAGAATAATTTAATACACGTAGTCTAACGACATGCTAAACAACTGACAGAATAAAGCAAAGGAAAGAGTCTGTCAATAATAAATAGCCAAGACCCAAGAAACTCAACGTAAGTGGAGATTTAAACGACTAGAGGTCTATGTATCCACCCGTTTCCTCACTACAAACTACTTATGATTCAGTATGACGTGGTAAGCAGTTCAAAGATAAAGTAGTTCAAATGTTTTGAGATGCAGATTCTCTAATGGATTGATGTAAAACAAAATGAAATCTAGGCTGAATCTAATCAAAATGGTGACGTAAGTACCACCTGATTTTCTTCAAGACAAGATTTCAAATCAGAATTAGGATTTCTGACATTTCATTGGATGCATTTAAAAGTTTTATTTTAGTAGTATAATTAGATTATATATTAGCAGGAATTTGTCTTGAACAGCTGAGAGAACATAGGCTTCCTCTTCACACATATACATCAATATCAGACGCCAGGACAGCACACAGTTACCTGCGTGTCTCTTTAAATTCGGGCTGGCGGATACATTCAGGCCGTTGTGTCCGGTCGGGGTGGTCTGCATCGTGGGTGAAGACAGGAGCGCATGCGGAGCAGAGCTCGGGGAGGGGGAGTAGCGGTAAAGGGTGTTGGTGTAACTGGGGCGTCGACCTTCTCTGCGGTTACTGTCGATGGCAGCCTGCAGCTCCACTGGAGAACTCAGACCCTTCTTCTCACACTCAAATGGGTACAAGTACTTCATATATCTACGTGGAAAGATTTGATATCAAACACATGATGTGATGCAAACACAGGCGGTCTGGTTGTATGATCACTTCACGGACACACACATTTCCTTACAGGGTGCAAATAATACGTTCGGAATTATTTATCATAAAAGAACGTTTCCACAGTTGACATAGTTAAAAACAAATCACCCTTGTATGTGGCTTTGAAACTAAATAAAATGTAGCTATTTTGCTCATATATTTTATCTCATTATCAACATTACAACTTGTAACATCAGAGACATAGAGTTTAGTATTTGGCATTCATTCATACACAGCACCTTCTTCTAGTCTTTTTTGTTTCATTTTTTTCCTACTTTTTCAATGGTTGTTTTCATGTGTGCACCAATTCATCTATTAATCTACATTTTTTAAAACCTTTTTAGAGGTGATGTGGTTTTATATCTTGACAAGCAATGCCAGTTATTCCATTATCTGCCGTCCTCCTTTTTTCCTCTGACTTTCTCTCATCATCTTTTCAGTTTTCTCGTTACAGATGACGGGAACACCTACTGGGTGCGGAGGGTGAAGGCTGCACTGGTGATGGACGTTGGGAGGTTGAGACCTTTGGTGATCTCCCTCCAGATCTTCTTGTTGATCACCTCCACCAGTCCTCCCTTCTCCGTCACCAGTTTATAAAGCCTGTACAGGTCCAGGACCTGCTTCGCCATAATGGGGATGCGGTTCACAGGAGTTCCTGAATGAATGGACGGAAAAACTGATTTGAGCTTCTGGAAAGTACACAAATAACATTAAGGGCAGGCACAGAGGAGGAAGAGAAGGTGGATATAATTGTGATTTATCCACCTGAGGGGCCTGAGGTTAATGTAAGGTAAAATGGCTTAGCGTGTATAATCTCCTTGGATACGCTCGTCTAATGAAGCTTATTTCAGACGGATGGGGGTGGGGATAATTCAACAGCAGCAGTTGTATTGCTGCATTGATCTGAGCGCAGGGGGAGGGGAGATTTCAGGAGCAGCCGGGCCTGCCAATCACAGGGTTGACAGCTAACCCTTGCAATCCCGATTTGCAGTAAAACCAATTAATGAAGAAGGCTGAAAAGCAGTTGTAGAATTAAGATTACTTCGTGTTTAAAAAGAACGGACTCGGCACGGCCTTGTCTAGCCAACGCTGTCCAGCTGCCTCTACCTTTGTTTCACTGTGATATTTGTTTTTTAAATTGTGAGAAAAGTTGAACCAACTCAGTCTGTATTTACATAACTAACAGGCCTGAAGGTATAGCCAAATATTTCGTTTAAGCTAAATGAATTTAGCTTTTAAAGCCTTTAAATGAATGAAATATAATCTATACACGTTATAAGTTCATTTTCTTTTTGTTGAGGGAAAACTGCAGAAATTTAAAAACAATTATAATTGTATGACATTCTAACAATTTGTAGGTAGAAGCATATTTAAAAATACGTTATACTGTGTGCACTCGGCCACTTGACTTGAACTTCTTGAGATTTTTTTTAAACACACGTCTTTCAGTTGTAATGATCAATGCATCTCCAATTGTTATTCATAAATATCTAAAAATCAGTAAATTGTCAACGGAGTAAAAAAGAAAAAAAGAGAAAAAAGACTTACCTCTTTTCTGCATAAAGACAAACAATTCATCAAGAAATTCTTTTCGTTGTGGATCATTATCCAGTTCATAAAGCTGTAAGTTAAGAAAACAAAAACGTCAGCAACAACCTACTCGACTGATTTATGTCAGATATTTTCTTGTCTGAATACCGTATATTTACTGAATCTACTGACCTTGGCAAAGTCCCTGGACGGTTCCCCTCTCACTTTTCCTCCATCATTCTCTTCAGCCCAGCTGGCATTTCCTCTCTGTAAATACACCCAGAGAGAAAGAACTTAATGAAAATTGTGTCTTCAAGGTGGTTATGATACAATATACTTTATTGTCCCCTTAGGGATATCCATCACTCATATGGACATACGTTCTGTGAATCAAGCGCCATTAGTAAAAACATTAAACACTGAAATTACATTACACATATCGCACGACTTACAGGAACATTACGCAGCCTTAGGGAAAATTGCTGCACAACATATCCATCATAAAAAAGGACCCCAGGACACACTATGGCCTCACTGTTTAAACAATTTAATAGAAAATGGCTCAAATTCATTTTTAAAATGAATGAGTTGCCTCTTTGGAACTCTATACCGTTTGCCAGAGGGTAAAAGCTTATCGTCAGAGCGGAGTTGAGTTTCCAGTTTGCGATCATTTAAAATGGCAGAGCTTGAAAACAACACATAGTATTTTAAGTTAAAGGTTTCATTCCAACTACAGTCACTAAAAGACACAGAAAACACAGAGACGGGAGCAGTAAACGAACAGAAAAGTGAGATACGGAGCTTCACTGTGTCAAATTTTCCACAGAGACTCCTGGGCTTCCACATCTAACGCTGCTTTTAACCCCAGCTGTGAAACTGTTACCTGACCTGCCTTCGGTTAAGCAGTTGGTCACTGGAAGCATTTGGCTCCGTGTTATCTGTAAACATTATACATCTTCTCCTGCCAGTGTGTGTTTAGGCTTGGCACAGTAAAAAGGAGATTCATGAAATGCTCATTAGGTACTCTAATGTGACATGTTATTCCTCCATCCTCCCCCCCCCCTTTTCCTCCTTAACATGACAGTTAAAGGTTAAAAATGTGAGTGGAGGGCAGTGAGTGTGCAACTGTGTGGAAAAGCCTGCTGAGAGGTTATTGTCACGCCAACGCACACCAAGAGAAGCACGATGACGCAAGAGCCAAAATCACTGATGATTGGTGGAAAACAGTGACATTGCAAGAATGTCTGTCTTTACAATTACATACAAGTAGAAGATGTGGGGTTTTTTTGGTTTTTTTTTTAATATTCCTTTCATCCTTATTTATACAAAATTACAGTTTAGATCAGGACTGTACTGATGATGTAGTCGCAGACTTGGAAAAAGTCATAGCATTTTCTTCTTGGACGTCGGTTACGGATTTGCTTTCTGTGGGCTTAAGCAGGTCCGTACAAACATCGAGTTTAGTTCACGCTCGTGTTTTATATCAAAACAATCAAAAGGTATAGAAAACAACACAGCGGCTGACGTACGACTAGATGAAATGCCTCAAGTATTTTGGTTGTGGTCAATGAAAATAAAGGTCTGTTTTTGTCTTTTCTTTTTTCCTCGTGGTGGGTGTTTTAGTACTTTAGACAATTAGTGATTTCTTTCAATATTTGGCACCGCAACCAGACCCAGACTACATTTCACTATTTGAGTGTATTAAAAAAAAACAAACATGGGAACCAATAAACTACTGGCTTCCACCGCGACTGTAACTCTCATGTTTACAGTAGAAACACTATTGGACCTGAAAAATGTTGACATACAATCAACCCCTGAATGCTGATGTAACGGCGACACGTAACCAAGATTTTCATCTAGAAGCGTTTGTTTTATAAACTGTTCGTAGCTGTTAAACTGGTTAAACTGTGTTAAAACTCTGCCCCGGCGGTGGCACAGCTGTTTTAAATTTCTAATAAAGGTCTTTGACTCCCCCAGCAGAATGCCTATTGACGTGAAGGTAGATAAACATCCCAGTCTTTTCACCATCAAATGGAAATAAAACCCTTCCCCCCCTTATTGATGACCAAGTGAGACCTACTGTGGATCTATTAACAAAGAGCTTTCAGTTAATTGCCCACAGAGCTTTCACACATTCAGCCATGGGAATCCTGATAGTATTCAGCATGTAGGTCAGGAAAAGGTTTCTTTTGTTCCACTAAAAAGGCTACTTTTATTACAGGTTTTATATGCTTCTATATATATATATTCAAAAGATCAAAGAAACGGGGTGAACAGATTCAAAGTTTTTCGTTAAAGCCAAAAAGAATTTATTTGAAATGAAATATACTCTAATGTTGACACTAACAGGAAACTATCACTTGTATAGTAAAATTAAAATCATTCCTCGGCTCCAGCAGAGCAAGAGTGAAAACCTACCCCACACCATATATCAATAGAACACTGGGGGGGTACATTTTTAATCCAAATCAAATTATTGGGCCTTTAGTCTCCTGTGTAAGTCAGGATAATTTATCTGGCCCCTTGCTGTGTGCATAGCTGCAGCTGAAACCAAACAGGGGCTTTCTATCCCCGCCCCATGCTACATTTAAAGGCTTACAGTGAGACTGCACACAAGGACTGAACAATGACTGTCTGGCATGGTGGGGCTTGTCCAGTCACATCTTCAGCAGCACAGTTCAACCAGCGTCGAGCTCCCCAAAAAGACCCCACTCTGAACTAAAACGTTAACTCACTTACACGGCGCCGCATGCACGTCGCCTAAACTCAAATCACGCAAATGGAATTTTACTTTGAAAAATAATCACGGGAAGCAAACGCAAAAGGTTGGCTAGTTTCTGACTGGTCGTTTGCTGCACATCATTTCGCTGAACCAACAAAACTGCCTAAAAACCCCAAACGTAATGAGTTCATAGTGAAACTTTAAAGTAAACAGCATTTCTTCCCACGCAATTAAACACCACCATGTTACATCTGACACGTTTCTGGTTATTTGGGCAGGGCAAAAAAGCCCATTGAGCTGCAAATATTTTGATGGTTAATTCGTCGTTTCAGCAATTTTTCAAGCAAAAAGGCTCAACATTTGCTTCTCAACTGCTTCTTTTTTTTCCCCCCACAATTCTCTTACCTATTATAGAGGGAAAAAAAAGACTAATCAAGAATATGAATGGCAAATTCTCTCCCATGAAAAATGTTCCTTTCATTAAAGAAGAAATGTTTTGTGAGCTCTGCGTTCTTTGTGCAGTGCTGAGAAAAGCAAACACATTCTCACTACATTAGCAGTATAATGTATTGATTACTTGCAGCTGAATAAAGCTGCAATTTAGTGTTGCCAAGCGACAGCTAAATTATGCATAGCTATCCGCTGAGCTAAAGGGCTACATCAGCTGAGTGTCCTCTCTGAGGCTGTTGAGGTTTAAAAGAAAATTTACATGAAACTTTTTAAAAACGATCTATTCGTTTTCAAAACAGGCTTTACCAAAAAAAACCTGCGCTAAGCGAGAAAGAAACAAACAAACAAAAAAAAAAGGTAAAATAAAACGCAAATGAAAAAGTAGCATGGGAAGGTCCTCACAATAAACATTAAAAAGTCATTCTGCTCCATTCAAACTACTGTAAGGACATTTTCTGGGTAGCTGCTTGCTGGTATGCTGTGAGGCAGATGTCCCTCTGCCCACAGGCCTCATTAATCATAATGTATTGTATTGAAGTGGGGCCTTCGTAAGGGAAACATACACATAGAGAAGAACCGACCAGATCAGCCTCCGGGAGAAAAGAAATCCACGAGAGGACCCAGTGTTTCTGAATCATAGTCCAACACAAGAAAACATACATATAAATATAAACCAGCTGTGAATATCCCCATTCTATAGCATCATGTTTTCATGCTTAAAGAAAGAACTACTTCCATTACACAGAACTTCCTAACAATATTTACCCCTTGCAGCGAAATTCCGCAATAACTACACACTTAAATGGTCGTCTTCATTTATTCCCTGCTCTCATTTTGACTGCATCTATGACGGGCCGAAGTGAGCTGTGATGAACAGTTAGGTTTGGATCACAGCCAAGACCAATTATTTCAGTGGTAAGAACGCTTTATCAAAACTGTGAGATGTTATGTGTGAAATACGACTGAAGGCGAGATCTCTGGCCAGGCTACTAATTAAACATTATCAAACATTGGACTTTTGCCAAAGGGACACGCTTTCTCCTCCAAGTGGAAGAAAATAAGAGGCAGCAGCGAGCTCTAAGCAACAGGAAGTGAGAAATTGATACGAGGTAGGGCGCACGCCGATTAAAGAGGCTTTGTACAGCTGACTCTTAGATATTACAGTGTTAGTTTCTGAAAATCCCTTTAATAGGGCAGCGACTAATTATTATTTCCATTGTTTCCAATATTTCTGACATTTACTTCATTAATCAATTCGTTGTTTGTCTATAAAACGTCGGAAAATGGTGGAAAAAAGTCGATCGTTGTTTCCTAAAACCCAAGATGACGTCCTCAAATATTTCGTTAGGTCCACAATCCAAAAGGTATTCAGTTTACTGTCGTAGAGGAAGAACAAAACCAGGACATATTCAAACCTAAGAAGATGGGATCAGAGAATTTTGCCTTTTTTAATGACTCAAACCAACAAATCAATTTCTTGCTTGGTTAATAAAATGGTGAAAAACGTCAGCCATTGTTTCCTAAAGCCCAAGATCATGTCCTCAAATGTGTTTTTTGGTAAAAAAAAACCCCAAAGATATTTAGTTTACTGTCATAAAGGAGTAAAGAAACCAGAAAACAATCAAATTGAAGAAGCTGAAATCACAAAAATGTAGAGTTTTTTTCTTGAAAAAAATTACTCAAACCACTTAACTGATAATCAAAATACTTGTTGACTAATTGATTAACCGATTGATCATTGCAGCTGCACCTTTAAACAAACATAAATCTGCTCACCAAAGAAACCTAATTCAGCCATTGATTTGTCTTTTTCTTGGTATTTAAAATCAAAGACAGCTTACTTGTTTCAATGGCTCATCGTAGCCCCATTCATTGAAGCCGTTGGGGGATGTGAAGGCCTTCTCCTCAGGCTCTGGTTTTATTGCTGAAGGTGGAGAACCAGACAGTTGATTCGCAGCAGACGAGCGCGATGTGGGAAAAAGAGGGAAGCTGAAACCTGGAACCTTCTTCGCCCGCTGATGAGGCCCGCTCTCTTCCTCCTCGTCTCCTTCTTCATCCTCCACTTCATCGTTCTCCTCGGGCCCCAGCATCTCCTCCTCGTCTGAGTCTGAGTCTTCATCTTCCTCCTCCCGCTCCAGCTCTGGATGTGTTCTGCTCAGGTGGTTGTTCAGAGCTTGTTGAGCTGCTTGATATGTGAGTCCATCTGCTTTGCCAAATAGCGTGGAGTCAAGTCTGGAAGCAGGGGCCCTTGCAGCAGCGTGTTGAGCAAACAGGAGCTGGGCTTGAAGAAGGTGTTTGTCTTGGAGGTTCATTTCCAGCTTGGTCTCTTGTTGTCTTTGCAGCTGCTCCATCACAGCTTCCAGCTTCAACCCAGCAGGAGTGCCCTGCTCAGACTGGTGTGGAAAAACACAATAAAAATACTCAAATGAGTAACCATCTTTAACAAACTGTCCCACATTTGGGGCCGTGTTTCTGTGATAGTTCACTGCAGAGCATGTTTCTTAATGAAAATGAACTGGAACGAGTGAGATAACACAGAACTAGCTTGTTTCTTTTGTCTGAAGTTATAAATATTGGTTTTATACCCGAGTTTATTGAACCTACATTCAACTGTTCTTCAAAAAGACTAGGTGGGCCGCAAAAAAAAAAAAAAAAACACACATCAATGGTGGATTAAACAGAAACAAAGGTTGAAACAAATATTGACCTAAAAGGGATTAGATTTGTTTGAAGAAGAAAAAAAATCTGTACCAGGAAACAAATGTTTCTCACTGAGGTTTGTTGCCCTCGCTCTTTTTTCAAAAGAGAATTTTACGATTGCATTGTTTTACAAATGAATTCTTCGTTTTTAAACTGAATCTAAACTTTAACGGAGGATAAACGCAAATGCCCACGTTACTAAGGTCTGGAAAACCTTTTTTTAAAAAGGTAAAAACCGCAACGGGAATCCCAAAGTAAAAGTGCAAATGTTTTCTGGTTAAGTCCAGATTAATCGTCACTTGCTTTGTTACTGTAATAAACACGAGTGGGAACGCTCCCAAACAGTCGTCGACACTCACCATTTGCGCCTTTGAGTAATCCATCATCGCCAACAGGTCGTATCTAGTTTTTCCTTCTTTCCTCCGGCAAAAACAAATCGCATCTCATGACCAGACTTTACGAACGGAAGAGTTTCGTCTGATCAAATGCGATTTCCCCCAAAAACAAAACAAACAAAAAAAAAACCAAAACCCTGTAGTGTGGAGGCCACTTCGAGTGATCGGAGCTGGAGGAGGGGTATTAATGCCTGCGTTTTACCTCCCGAGTCACTGCGCATGGAAACTCAAACATGTTTGATTGTCTTTTACCGAGTGGCCTACACCCCCCAACTTGGATGAATGAAGGGCCCGCCCCGTGCGTAAAGCTCGTAAAGTGGGTTTCCTTGACTCCGTCTCTTGGGATCTACCCACCCACTTCAGAAGGCCGAAATCACCACCACCACCCAACAAAACTGCGGGGTTGTGAAGGCACCGCGGCCTCTGCTAGACGTTTTAACAGAGGATATTTTAATCCGGAGCCTGTCACGGCCACGTCCGCCGCGCTCATGGTTTTATTTCACTGCTAATTTGGCTGTAAAACACGCCTGTAAATTCATTTACGCTACATTATCGCGGATAATAAGTCGCGGTGCTTGTACTTTTGTTCGTGGGTAGAAGCAGGATTAAATAAGTTGGAGAATGTTGTGCAGTTTCATTGAATATTGTCTCCTAGTCATTCTTACATAGCTTCTTCAAATATGTACATCACAGTCAAGGCTATATGTGAATGGACTGATTAAACTGCAGTTCTCCTGAGCAGCTTCTTCTGCTTGTGAAATCCCAAACCTTGGTGAACATCTGATGTGAATCTGAAAATCCTGAGCAGCCTCACGTGTGACAATGATGTGTGTTTGGGAATCAGAGGATGCAGTAAAAAACAAAACGAAAAAAAATCAAGAGTCACAAGTTAAGTTTCGGGATGATTATGATGTCTTGTCTCTTCACATAATTATCATACACTGGCAGCCTAAGGGTGTAGTTACAGACTAAGACAGGGCAGTTTCATGCATGCAAAACCTGAACTGGAGGTGATAGTAATGTTTTGCATTTCCTGTTCCTGGGTGTGTGACACTGCAGTAACGGCTCTTCATTGTCAAGCTCAGATTCTGATTCTCCCACTAGGCAAGACACAAAAAAAAAAAAAGGTCTACGCCTTTTAACAATGGTAATTCCTCTCGAGTGTTTTGTGTTCTCCTCATTCAGATATACAGGATTTCAACCAGAACCAAAGTGATTTTAAAGGAGCAAACCCTGAACGTGTGAGCAGTTGCTCATATTCCCGTTAAACCAAGAATTTTCCTCTGAAGGTTTTGTTTGTAAGCAATGGTCAAAGCTGCCTTTCCCAAACTCAGGATCGGGGGCCTCAAAACGGGTCGCGGAGCCGTTTCTATTGGGTCAGAGTAAAATACATGACAAAAAATATGACACGTGCTTTCATTTTCCTAATTGAAATACAAGAACAGCGTTGAGTTTGTGAACAAGAACAAGACAATGTATAAAAAAACAGGTAAAAAGGCTGAAATTCCGCAAAAGAGATGAAAACGACGAAAAAAAGATGAAAATGACCAAAAAAAATGACAGAAGAGAAGAAACGAGAGGAAATTGCGTAAAAGACGCAAGACAAAAACGACATAAAAAAGACAGGAATGTCAGTCAGGCGTATGTTTGAGTACATTAGCATTTGAAGCTAACATGACTGGTCAGCGTTGACATTATCTCTCCGTCCGTTACCGATGTTCTGACAGTCCAACAAAGTGCATTATTCAATATTGTTTTGGTGCTGGAAGAGTCAGTAAAAATGTATTCATGACATAAGTTTTGTACATTTGGGTCCAGAGGAGAGAGAAACGCAAAGACACAAATGAACTGGCGTTGCTAAATAAGGTTGACATATGCTACTGTGTTTTAAAAGCTTGAGAAACAACTGGTCCAAACGGGTTTTTTACGAATTAGTGAAAACAAGTGGTTTCCATGCAGTAAACACGTCTGCAGGGTTTGGGATCTCTTGCCCACATTGTCGCAATATACTAAAAAAACTACCTAGTCACAGGGGCTTGGAGGCAACTACTCAGGATTTACCCGACAGAAGAACCGAACAGCAAAACCTACGTTAGTTATGATACACAAAGTCTGAAATGTAACCTTAATGGCAAATGCCTATAGACACTGAAAATGTAATCCCATTAATCTTTACATAGTGAAAATAATTGGACCAACAAGTGCCTCCAGTACTAATCTGTGAAATGTGCTTTTAATGACCACTTTGTTAAATGTTATGAAAGTGACACCATTTGCCATTTGAACATATTTATTTCACCAGCATGTAATTTTCCCTGAAATGAACACAACCGTTATAACAGAACGAGTACAGTAAAATGATTTTTACATTCATGTGAAAACGCTGCTCCCTGGTGGCAAAATGTGACTCTAACGAGAACATCCAGACACATATGGACAACATGCACCGTTAAATGATGCGCTGCTCTGTTAAATCGACCTGTAATTAAAGGTTTTAAAAAGTATGCAGACGTTTCAAAATATCCCAAAATACTTGTGACACGCCATAAAGATACATTTCCTTTATTAGGTTCATCAATATTTTACAAGCAAAAGAACTTAATAAAGGCCAAATTAAATATCACACGTACGATGAGGCAAACATTTATTACAAGGGTTCTTTGTCCTGGAGGAATCCACCATCATCAGATCTGAAAGACAAAAACAAAAGGTTTGTTAGTCTGCCATCTTCTGACGAGGAGGAGAAAATGACGTTTGGCTGCTTAGATTATTTTATTACCTTCTCATCTACACCTTGTCAATCCCGAGTTCTTCAGGCGTGGAGATGCCGAGCTCGTCTAATGTTGGTCGCAGCTCCTGGATCACGTATGGGTAGATATCTTTGTGGGGGCCGGCTTTGTCCTGAGGAAATATCAAAACAGTAAAGCCCATTAATCATTAACCGACGACAAAAGCGCCGGTTGGCATTACGCCGAGTTATAACTGAGAAGCTGCCTTTGTTTCTCACCTTCACAGCTTCCAGAATTCGGACAGCGCTGGCCAAGTCGTCTAACCTCCGACAGGCTCTCAGTGCTGCCTCAAGTATCTTTGGCTCCGGTACCAGATCGTAACCAATCAGTGTGTTCATCCCTGAAAGACGGAGTTACATTTTATAACTGAGACACGGATCAACACTTTCATTTCATTCGGTATTAATCTGGTGATATTCTATATGACGTCCAACAAAAACACATGAAAGTGTTCCTATTTATAAGTTCTGTCTCTGTAGTCATAGCCTCATATATTTTATTGGTCCCACACACAACATGCGGGAGCCAAAAATAATGAGTACAGCATCTGTAGCTGCAAAGCGCCGCCCCAGCGTGAACACCATTTGCTCCTGTTTTAAAAAAATACGGCGCCCAGCTGATACGGCAATGATTAGTGTTTTCAAAATGTAAAACGTATTTTTTAGAATATGCAACATTCGTAAGCTCTACGCCCTCTGTATAAACAAATGAGCTATAAATAACCAAGAGGTATTAATAGACAAATGCATTGTCGGTGTTGAACGTAAGGGAACAAAATTAAACAAAAAAAAACAGCCTTTTACTTTAATGTCGTCCTAAACAGAGTCTACAATTACAAATCTCACTTGCAGCAGAACTACGAAAATAACATCAGCATCTCTATAGTTCAACAAGGACTGTCCAACGAGTCATTTCCTGAAGTGTCACAAAGTCAAACCTGATAACATTTTGCTTCCTTCCCCTGACAAATTAATCATCTGAACAGGTTGGATGGACGAGAGCTCGATTTAACCTCAATTTCATTTCAGTTTAAGTATGAATTTAAAGTGGAGGATCTGAAGTCATGGAGATTGCTTGGAAATATTTATACTGTTCTTTGACCCAGATTTGAAAAATTCAACACTGTACTTTATTTAGGCAAAGTTATTGCTCTGCTTCTTGTGATTAAACTACGTTGGGCATTTAATATGTTGGTTTCTTGTTAAGATTCTGAAAATACACTGCTTGCATTAAACCAGCAGTAGTGTTATTTAATGACTCCTGGAACTATTATGAGAAGGAAACGGTGGACACTCGAATCTATAGAATGGAAAACATAAACATCTGTTTCTTTTGTTTCCTAATAAAAGATCTCTCTAATCAAGGTTTGCCGTCCCAGTAGAAGACCTTACTAAACATTTTTGCTCAGCACTCCTGAAGTTGAAGACCGTGTCTTGTTTTCAAATGTATTATTCATTATTTGCAAATTGGATTTTTGTGTTTACTTTACCATTGTGCAGATTTGTTTTGTGTTTGAGTCTTTAGTCAAATTTAAAAAAAAAAATAAAAAAAAAAAAAAAAAAAACAGACATTGCAGCACCCAAGCCCAACGCAAACCTAGGGAAAACCAAGCTAATTGAAAACAACTCTTAGCAATAAAAATAACAAAAACACCTGTAATGAGCATAGAGCATGAAAAGTTAAAAAAAAATAAATAAATAGATAAACATACTGGCAAGATGAAGAGACGCCAAAATGTCTGCTTTGGTTTCATTTTCACACTAGAAAATTTAGCAAAATATATCAATAATATAAATTAACCAAAAATCTTCACTATTTCGGTTTACTACTTAAGCCACCTAAATACTGTACACTGCATTGTGTACAAATCAAACAAATCACAGTAAAAGTACAAATCCTGTTAAAGGCTCTTATGATTTGCAACATACTGTTGTATCGCCCAGACCCACACAAGAGGATAACAACCTCCCTCAGCCCTGTATTAACATTAACTATTCAAACTATGCTACTGGTTAGTGATCTGAAGTTACCTTTTCTCAGCTCCCATGCATCAATGTCTGGCTTGTTAAAATAGGTGACCCAGCGGGCGTCAAACTCCTCATCCGTCTCTTCTTTCCCATGTGAGTAACACCTCGAGGCCAAAATTGCTGCAGGATAAAAAAAAAAAAAGTTTTAACCGGGCAATATCATCTACTGAATATGTCAAGTGACTGTCAGCTAATGCAGAAGGTCAGACGGTTCGTAGTCAAGGATATCTACACTGTGATAAGTGGAAAAAGGACAAATGCTCTCCTGCAATGTATGCAATGCAGATGGATCCCTGCCAATGTCCTGACGCTACCTACCAAAATGTTGTAGGGCTGACAAACACGTAGAGCATTTAAATGTGGACTTTCAGACAACAGTAAGATCATGTGGGAATCATGCAGTTAGATAACTATGAACTCTTTATTACTCGATTTGACCAACATGCTTTCCGTTTCAGCTATAATACGTGAAGTTAGGTCAACAGATTTTGCGAGACTATTCCGAAAATGCGAAAGCCTGTCCCGGTAGATATTTTAAGTGTGAACTCTCCTGTCAAAAACCACCGACGACTAGTTGACTGAACGTAACTTTTGCCACCTAACCAAGCTACCGAGTTAGCAAGTAGCATCTGAAACACAAAAGCACAGGGCCCCGAGTACGAGACCTCCAACTGGGTCATGACAAGGACAGACGCCACCAGGCTAAACACCGGAGCAATTTAAGAGCCGCAGGCACCGGGGAGTGACTGTACTGAACGAAAGTCTACATCACGTAAATGCAGGGATTGTAAATTTGATGCTCTTGGTGGATTTTTAGCTCATAACCACCGGGTTAGCTAAAAGCTAGCTTAGCCTAGTGTGCGCCGCAATGTGTCGACTGCCACACTAGAGTTCCGCTTTAACTTCACCCTGACAGTTAAATTAGCTGCCAAATGAAAATATAACAAGTGAGAACAGTAGCAAGATCTGCAAATACCTTGGCACCTCGGTTGCGTACGGGTCAAACTCCGCACACCGGAGACTGAGAGTCGGACGGCGGCTCTGAACATGTTTCGGGACAGCCAGCTACACAAACCGGTGAGATTTGACAGGACGAGGCTAGGCTAACTCAGATAGCCGGTCACGTACGCTATCCAGTACTGCGCATGCGTATACTGCAGCTCATTGATATATATTTTTTTTCCCTTCAACCAGTTGTTGACACTGGATTTGACTTTGACCTACAAATAATACAGTTAAGTGTTACCACATTTTATGGTTTATTCGTTAGCTACATGAAGTGCATCAATATACCAGTTTACTTTAATATACAGTGATGCATATAAAATCATCTTATGTTTTGTGGCATTGCTGTCCTGTGAGAAAAGGTCAACTTTTCACGAGCTCAGAAAAACAGCCCTGTTGTCACTTATTTTCCAGGTAATCCAAGTGCGTGGAGTAAAAAGTACAATATTTGCCTCTTAGGTGTAGTGGGGTAGAAATATAAAGTTGCATAAAATGGAAATACTTGAGTAAAAGTTGCCTACTTAGTCACATTCCACCACGCTTCAACAATATCAGAGTACGCCTATTGTGTCAGGATGATTCTTTTTGTTCTTTATGATATAAAAAAAATCTTTTTCTTCATTTCGTTTCGCTGCATTTAAAATGTCTGGACAGTTACATCGTTTAAAGGCCGGAGTTCAGCACACAAACACATACTTTTATACAAAACAGCTTCCAGGTTTATGAAACAGGCGGTTACATATGAAAACACAAACCGTGGTAGATCAAATGACAAACAAACCTCATTTGCAGCTCTACTATGAAAAGGACTTTCTGCATCTTCATAGTTCAACAAGGACAGGAACAAAACTCTTTGAAACAGGTGGTAATGTGCATTTAAATAGGCGTTTTTATAAAAATTCACTTTTGAGGTTAGAATTGCAGTGAAAAGCTGCTAAGCACTGAAACAGAGTAATGCAAATGAAATGTCAGTTTTAGCTGTTGCTTAATGTTACTATTCAATACATTATATTTTATTCTTTTCTACCTTTTCTCGAACATTACAGTTACAATGCATAGAAACAATATATTATTATTATTATTCTCTATGCTTTTATTTATTTCTGCAGTTCTGACATTTTGCATTTTGCTTTATTTTTATAACGCTACCAATAATACATTTAACACAACCAAAATTCATAAGTTTTACAAAAAAAGTACTTACAAAGACAGTTTTCAGTGTCATTCTGCACATGTATTGGTATATTCGTATATACAGTAGTACCTTGTACAGTTCATCCTCAATGCACAGCTGTGATTTACAGCAATGTTCGTCGTCTTTCCTTCTGGTGTTTTGAGACAAATGTGTTCAGTATTGTGGCTAAATACTTCAAATGTTTGAAAACCTAGACATATTCTTCATTCAATGCCTATTCCAAGCCTAATGTGCATGTTAATTTCCTGATATTTGACAACATGGAGTCACATTTTTTGACTTTTAAGGAGCACATGACCTCCAGTTGTCCAGACAGACTCTCTTGGCTGTGTGCTCTGAGGTGGGACTGTTTGCCGGTCTGAGCAGAGCTCTTCGTCTCTCTGTTTCCTCGATGTGAGCACTGACAGTTTGGGGAGGTTGGTACCCGGGTTCCTGGGGGTCCAGAGGGTCTTTGGACAGCAGGATGCAGATAGCTGGGACAGTCCTCTGCATGGTTATACCTGTCACGCCTTGTTGTGGACTCTCCCAAATCTCGTTCACTGTCTTGTAGTAGAGTTTAGACACTTGATGCAGCCTTTCCACTTTACGTTTCAAAATCTCCACACAGGTGATTGTCTTGGTGATCCCCCTGCCCGAGCCGGTGAAGACCACTTGTCTCACTGTCATCTCGTTGCTGTCTTTTTCCTTCTCTTGCATGCGAGCTGTTGCAAACCTCAGTAGATTGCGAATCTTGCTTCCTTCCTTGACTCGCATGTGCAGGATGTCTGCCGTGAGGCCGGGGATCGGATAGGGACTGGTGTCCTCTGTGCGGCTGACTCTCCTGAAGTTGCTCTGGCCGAGTTTTGGTGATGAAGATGAAGAAGGGACAAGAAGACTGAAGGAAGCCGGCTGAGGTTCCATCACAGTGCTGCTGACAGCGTTTGAACTCTTCAGCTGACCCCTGAGTTCAGACATTTCTTAGAAAAGTAGGAATAACCATGCAGAATTAAGCCTGAAGATTTTTTCTTATTTCCATATCTCCCTTGAGATGTGAAGCATATTTCTTGGTGTTTTATAAGAAAATAAAAACTGATCAGCTTTGTAATCCAAACTTATGCTTTATCTTCTGTCTGCTTTCTGTCCATATTGCAGCTCCGTTTTGTCTTTTGAGCACTGAGATGACAGCTAGCAGAATGAAGGGGGCATTTCTTCCTCTAATCCCACTGATGTGAAGGAAAAGATGTCCTTGCTCTATTCAGCACTGAGGACAGCTGATGCCAACTAACACATATGAGGCTCAGTGAGAGACATGTAGACTGGGACATAGTGCTCTTAAAGGCACATACAACATTTTTGTATCATTAAATGTCTGTCACATTGTAGTTTGTTGGTTTTGGAGGGAAGCTTTTGTTAAACCCTTAAGGGCTCACAGATTTTATTTGTGTCGTTGCTTGAATTATATGGCTGAATACACACAAGTTAATTAGATTTAACATGGCGTTGCAGCTGAAGCAGTTCATTGTTTTAACTGAATTGGTTTTGTTGTCCCATTTTGTTGACATTCTTAATGTGCTTTCTTTTTGCACATTTTTGGAAAAAAACTGGGGTAATAATGGAAAATATCAAACCATATTTGCAGCAATATTTAGTGCGGCAACTTTCCCTCTGCACTATCATCAGAGAGCCATATGGTCTTTGAGAAATGTCTTCCTTTGGGCTATTACACTTTACACTTCTCCTCCCTTCAGTCCAACGCCTGCTGGGCTGACCCAAAAAAGCTAAAAAGCTACATAATTCAGCCCTCTTTTGAATAAATGGCATTTATGTAGACAATTACACCTCAGAGCTGCTATTTTTCACCAAACATGCAAAAACCTTGAACCAGAACTGAGTAAGAAAGTGTATTTATCCAGATGCCAACATGGTGTTTGTGTTTCAAGAAGCTGAAGGAAGAGGTCAGGAGGCAGCTGTGGGGCTCATATGGAACCAATATACTGTCATAATGGTGCATTTCTGCCTCAGAGGATGGTTTGCACCCAATGCTATTCACTGACTCGGACAACGAGCACGTGGATGTTTTTCTCAGCGGTGCCGACATTGTTCACAGCAGATTACAGCTGGTTACCAAGAGGTCTGCGTTAAATGTGTTCAGTTTGGCTGTTGTTCACTGGAGGCACCTTCCCCGCATCTACCACAACAACTCTCTCTGTTTTAACTCTGATTTATTTCTGTAAACCTTTTTAGTACAAAGCACGTGGTCATTTTTGTGCGAGACTCCTGGGACACGTGGTATGGTTTTGTAGTTGTCTCGTGTTCATTTTCTTGTGAGAGTGTATCACAGTCACACTC
This sequence comes from Coranthus polyacanthus, assembly GCA_037367275.1. Taxonomy (NCBI): domain Eukaryota; kingdom Metazoa; phylum Chordata; class Actinopteri; order Kurtiformes; family Apogonidae; genus Coranthus; species Coranthus polyacanthus. The sequence goes on along the minus strand of JAPQRN010000022.1, from coordinate 13,618,747 downwards.
ATATCAACACAGTTTGAATTTGCTCAAAGAATCACTCACTATACACACGTGTGACAATTTCCATGCACAAACATTTGGACTTGAGACTATCACAACCATTGTTATAAGGTGTTCATTGCCTCTGTCTTAGCAACAAGAAGGCCTTGGGGGTTGTTATTGGTAATAGCATCACCTTGTGGTAGAAAACACATATTACATAAACAACAAAACAAAAAAGGCCTTAAAGGTTATGAGAAATACACATTAAAAAGAAGAAAAAACATTAGAAGCTAGTAAACATGTAACGAAGGCTGTAAAATCGTATTAAAAATGTATATGATTACAAATAGTTGTTGAGTTGTGACCCTATGTAGACACACATGTAAACTGTACAAAACTGTTAAATAACATCTAAGGGAAAAAAATTAAATCAAAATTGTATTGTAAGAGTAGTCAAATTTTCCAAATTGAAATTTTTCCTGAATTGGACATAATTAACATCTTATAGTAACAGTAACTTAGTGATAAAATAATACTGTAGATGGTCAGTTATCAAGACAAGAAAAACCCCAACATCATCATAAATCTGCTAAATATTTAAAAAAAAAAAAAAAAATATGGTAGTGGTTTTTATTCTGAGTGAAACTTTCTGCGTTTTGTTTTTCTCAGCAGGTCGTTTCAGAAATTACTTGTAAAATGTCCTTGTGGATTCTTTCTTCCTGGGTGTTGACGCTGACATCTCCCACTTGGCCATTTTCATATCTGAGGAAGGCAAAAGGATAATGTTTCAAGCGTCTGAAATATGATGCGTTAAAGTGTAAAATGTTTTCAGCGTGCGACTGCTCTGCCGCCTCATGCTGTACTCACACAAAGAGGAAACGTGTGCACACATGGTCGGGTACTGGACAAACCCAAATGTTCCCGTGCTTTTGAAGTTCTTTTGACGTTATGACTGGGAAGACATACACATATGTTTTATATGGCAATGCCATAGAATCATACATTATATTAAATCAACGGTGTTAGTTCATATTTACCTTCGCATAGCGCAACGCAGCTTAGGTTCTTGCTTTGCAGGAATCTGGCTTGACCTGGCTGTTCCTGAGAAAAAATAAAGCAAGATACAAAATATAAGAGAGTATGTTTGTGCCTTCAGGCAAATATTGGACAAACCTGAATAATTATGTACCTTGAGTTTGTTTATTCGGTTGTATTTCATTATGAGTTCATCTTTGGTGGGTATATGGTGTTGACCTTTACCCATTTCTGAATTACAAGAAGAAAGCCAGGTTTAAATAACACAGTACAATCAATAAGCAATTGTAGTACGCGCCTTTTATTTACACACATGGATAAAATTTAAAGGTTTCATTCTCACCAGAATATCCAAAAGATACATTCGAGATAGGACTCAAATAGATGCCTTTCCCATATGCCGCTCCGTGAAGCTTGAACAGGAAACAAAAAATATGATTTTCACTATAATACCTTAAGATTACTTAGGTTGTATATACCTAGAATCTATGTTGTGAGCTTTATAGGCTTTTATAAACCATATTAAATATAATATAACCTTATGACTATTATCATATTTTCACAGTGTACCTGTAATTTTGTATAAGAGGCATTAATAAGCCCGTTTCTTATAATAGAGTGCCAGTTTTCAATGTGTGAGCCGCTAAAAGAAGAGAGAAAAAAGGTCTGAGCACAAGAAGCAGGGATCATACTCTGTAAATAAGTAGTGATATAAAATCTACCGATAGTAATGCAGCTTTCATTTGACTCACTGGAAAGCAAAGGTGCTGCCATAAAGTTTCCTGGCAGTTTGAAATCGAGCTTCTTTAGACGGAGGACTGCTGATCAGCAGGAACTGGTGAGGTGTGCGCATAAACGTCAGCTGCTATTGAGACCAAATGTTACAGAAAAGAGAGAACGGCATTAGAATAAAAGTGTATGTGAAATATCGAGGGCTTAGAACCAAAGGGGCACAAGTAGACATAGTTTCATCTGACTTTGTTTAGTGATTTCAAGCAATACATTACAGTAAACTTAATGAACATAAAGGCTCGCATGTCTTTTTGGCATCAGTGTTTCTTTCCATTTTGAATTTAAACATGGGTGCATTTGGTGACAATATGCGACATCTCTGGCAGCAGAAAGAGCTCATCGGGACCTTCCACTTGATGTAAATATCTATTTCCATTTGATTCACAATATCACTTATGCCCATATGGTTCTCAACCCTCGATAGAAACACAGAATATCATCTAATATTTGTTGCTTCTACTAATGCTATTTTCGCAATGATATCTAATAAGTAATCTGATGCTAACAACGAGCTGCTCTTTCATACCCTGTTCAGTGGAAGCTTGACAATGTGTGATCTGTTGCTTGCTAAAATCCTGTTGTCAAACATACAAACACACACCTAGATATAAATCTAAGAATTCCAGTGTGATTTAAAGTATTGAAAATGTGAGTGAAGATTGTGTCGGGTGTAGATTGTGTCACTCACCACTGCAGTAAAGGATGAGCGAGATGATCTACCTCATCCATCTGCTTCTTTATTTCAGAATATGGACCCTGGAAGTAAATAGATGTCAAAGAAAGCAGCATTCAGATTTTTCTCAAGCAGCCAGAGAGCAAATCTTGAAATTGGTGTCATGACTGTAGGATTTATTTTAAGACGAATCACCTGTGCCAGCTGCCTGACTAACAAGACACCGTCCAGAGCTTTTTGTAGCCTGTCGTAGCTCTTTCTCTGTCAAAACAAAATGATTCAGCCGCGTCAAGATAAAAGATGACATGCTGGATAGTCAATTTCACATTAGCTCAGTGATAGGTAAGTAGTTGGTATTCCAGTGATACCTTAGGACTAAAGGCCAGGATTTGGGGGTCATGGGGATCAACAACAGATGGATAAGGTTCAAATATGATGCTCTTGCGTGAAGATTGAAGTGCAGCTCTGCACATGGCCACCAGCAGGTCAATTACCTACAGCAGAGATTACAAGAATACAGGTTACTCGTCACCGTTATTTATATACATATAAAAAAATGAGACGTGTCTAATACAGACCTCTGCACCAGTTGCAACGTCCTCCGTAGCTCCAGACATGACCCCTAACGTGTAAAAGGAAAAGACGCATAGCTCCCTGGTGCAAACAGCCGGCTATAAAAACAAGGAGAGGGGTCATATTATATCAAATAAGTCAAATGCATGTTTAGTTTTGTTTCAGTATATTATCCGCTGTATCAGTACCGGTCACTACCTTTAACATAGGGCCATTTTGAAACACATGTCGCTCATCACAGACGACACAGTATTCATTCAGTGTGAGGATTCTCTGCTCAGCATATCTCATTATCTGTGAAACAATGAAACAAATGTCACTGTACATTTTTCTCCCATGTTTGCGCTTTAGTAAATATTCCTCACAAGAAGACTTTACACAACTCTTTTTCCTTCAACAGCCTTAACCCTCGCGTTGTCTTTCCTTTTGAGATCCTCTGGTCGACCTCGGGTCTTCAAC
>JAPQRN010000022.1:13571123-13609946 GCA_037367275.1 Coranthus polyacanthus | reverse complement strand
TATTTATTTTGTTTATCACAGAAAATAAAGGCCATTGAGTTTCAGATAGAAAAAAAAACATACTTTTAACCTTTTTCTTGGGTCAGTTTGACCCAAATACCATAAAAGGGTTAATGACGTCATTGGTGGTGGATGCTCATTTTCAATCAATTTTGCTTCAGCCTTATTTTTCAATCACCTCTGTTTCTTTGCAGATTCAATTCTACTTCCTCTGGCTAAAATCTTTCTCCTGTCCTGTCCCTTGCTGTCCTCTCCCCGGCTGTCACCGGCTCCCTACTTTTCGGGGTAAAATTCTGTCTTCACTCTTCACCCTCGCGATCCCTCATGGGTTCGATTCTTCAAGTCTCCTCCTCTTTCTGCCCGTGTCTCTCCGCAAAATCATGTTGTGGATGCTGCTCTTTAAATATCTGCACTTCACGACGTGTTCTCTTTCAGATATCCCTTCGTGCAAAAATCCCACTGAGTTCAAATAATTCATCTGCTCTTCCCTGCAAGACTCACCTTTTCATTCAACCCACGTATCCTTCCACCACCTGCTGTTATTTCTCCTCCACCACCAGTGTTCACACTCCAGGGGATCTTATCCTATATCTCCAGTCTTCATATGAGCAGATGTATTTGAGCCTAATGACCAAAGACTTTTTTTTCAGCCTTCAATCCCAGTATATGAAGGTCAAAACTGACATAGAAACTATTTGCTAATCATACAGTTCTGTCTGCAATTGATTATGGCGATATTGCCTCTTGATTCCTTATATCACAGTGAACTGGGGATGTTTGTTCACACATTGTTGTAAACTGTATGAAGAGTTGGGATGGTAGATTGTTTATAGGCTCTCCCGCAAAAAACACCTATTTACCTCTGCTCTCAGGTTACAGTTATACACAATATTTACAATGTTTTCACGTCACAGGATTGTTTAACATGTTCACATTGAGCTTGAAAAGCTGGGTTCAAATACTGCATAGAAATGGAATGAGCTCCAAAAATATGAACTCTTGTTTCTCTTGGACATTTCAAAAGTCTAAAGTTAAGTGCAAACACACTTGTCTGTGTTTTTCTAAATGTTGAAAATGTATAATGCAATTTGTGTGTATCAATGAATAACCTGCATAATGTTTATTTTTGTCTCTCTGGATCTCAATGAGACTACTTATACTTACTTAAATAAAGGAGATTAAAATTCTTCTATAGGTGTGCTATAAAAAAAAAGAATTCAAATCATACTTATTTTCTGACCTAATTAGACTGAAGTCACCTCTGGAAAATGTACATGGAGGCCACGCATGCAAATTCATATAAGAGTGCCATAAAAATAAACATGAACGCTTACTTCTGCAGCTGTTTCCCGAGGCTGAAATGATCTGCATTCGATGGTTGAAAGACTTCGACTGAAGGTGCTGTGGTACAAGAAAGAAAGATCTGTTAGCCAGGTGTCGCTTCGTTTTGCAGTATATTGTGTTGTTGATACTCACCAGGTCCGTCCAGATACTGAGACAGAGAAAAGTGCAGACGGACGACGATGGGCTCTGATGGATTAATCTTCCAGGCTTTAGCCACCTTCCCCTGAGGATGATGAACAGACATGGAGACTAAAAACCGCACAATCCACTCTATTTTACCTGCATTAAAGAGGTGTACTGTGAATTGTACTTACATCCAAAAAACTGGCTTTAATATTTAAGTCAATATCCACCTCATCGATTGACTCATACTCTCTAGCAGGAGAAAAGGAAAGAAAGGTTTGTTTTGAAGAAAGATCTAAATCATGTGATTGCTTATTTTTTATTATGGCTCATTGTTGATGATCTGGGATATTTAGAGTGTTTTGGTAGTTTAAATATCATACATTATCTCATTATGTGATTAATTTTGTTTGGTAATAACATCACACTACCCAAACAGGCAAATATTTTCTTCTAATACCCATTTTCAGTGTCATTTCAGACTAATTTATACCAAAAATGTATAAAACAAAAGGACCAAAACACAGGTGATGATAAAATGAACTCATGTTGATTTGTGACTTCCCTTTGTGAGAAAAATACCTTAATATGATGACATTTTTGTGTACAAGTTGTACCCATTGACAGCAAGCCCTGACAGTTTTAGTGCTAAAGCCACAAATGCGTTAAAATGTCCAGACGTTCACCTGACAGAGACTGCGGAGTCCGAGTACAGGGTCCTGACGGCCTCGATGTCGGCGTCCAGCTGAGGGTGACGCTGCAGGTCAGTGGCGCAGCTCTCCTGCCAGGACAAACACTAACACACTCACCGTATGCTCTAAACAGATCAGCACCGCAGGGGGCAGATGGATTAAACCACTTAAACACAGATAAATAAACCGAAGGCTCGGAAGGCTGACGTTATTGCCTTCAGCGAAAAGATGAATGACACTAGGAGAACAATTTCCAATTCCAACATCCGGTTTCAAATTGAAATTTAATGTGCTTTAATTGCAGTGGATAGCGTCCTTATTTTTACATTTCATTATGACTGGGCTTATGCAACTAGTAGGAAGATGCTGAAATGTTTACGTGGTTTTGATGCAGGATTTCCTCTGTGTCGCTGTGATCCTCATCAGTTTGGCTTTCCGTCCAGTGCTGGCTCTCAGTCTCCTGTGGGTTTAATGGGGAAGGCTTTCAATCAAACAATCCTCTTATTTACACAGCTAATGTGTTCCTTCTGTTTGTCAAAACAGAGAACGCTAACTGTGCTGCTGAGACACACCAACAATTTTGAACAATTCATTTACTGTACACAATTAAAAAAAAAAAACAGATACATACAGTATGTTTGATGCTATCGTGGTTAAAAAGAAAGACGTTTTGTTCATCTTTGGTAGTCTAAAAACAACGTGTTCTGTTTAGACACATGACAAAGACAAAATAAGAAAAGAAGAGGACATTTTTGGACTCATTGACTCACCATGTGTTCAGTTCTTTGGCAGTTCTTCAGCACCAGCAAACAGTCTGTGACTGCTGCAACTAAACAGAATTCTGGAAATAAACATATTTGACTAATTAGATTATTTAGACCCTCTCTACAATATATAAACAAGGGAATTTGTAGATCATTATCATTACTTAAAGTATGATTAACTGCCTTCCTTTATATCAATTTGAGTCGGAAAATCATGAAAAAGCAAAAACAAGTAACATGTACAGCTTTGGAGAAAGATTTTAGACCACCTATGATTTTCTGTAGAAATGTAGTACAGCCTTTCAGCATGATGTTCTGGTCTTCCAATATTAATTCAAACACAAGCTTATTTCTTTATTCAATTTGTAAAGCATGCATTTCCCGTATCTTTTGCCAGATTCTTGCCTCACATTTCCCCAAAATCCCAGTGACTTTAAAAGTCACATTCATGACATTCATGTCGACTTTTCATTACTTTGTCACAGTCATCCAATATTTCCAAAGCTGTATCTGGTAATAATGTAGTGCTCATATCAATGGCACAGAAACGTGTGAATGCTTACCTTTGTCCTTTGGAGAAAATGTTTGAATTCCCACATATTCTACTGAGGCAAACGTAATGAAAAAAACGAAAAGACAAAAAAAAGAAAGTCTCCAAATGTGACTGAAATCACGAAAACATATTGCTGTGATAGCTCGGCTGGCGGTCACAGTGTTTGATTGTCCTCTCCCTCTCGGGTTTTGAACAGCAGGAAGTCCCACATGTTCAGTCTGAGACTTCACCGTCACGTGATTGGCTGCAGATACTGACGGCACGATCACCTGGTGCAGAGACAGGAGCAACTGAGGACGAGACCAGCAGCTCCAGTGTCTTTACTGCACTATTTATGTCCTATTTGTGTGTCACGAATGCCATCCATCACAGTTTTTACACAACATATGATGAAGATTCATTTATCAGTCTCTTTAAAAGTCAAGTTCATGAATCAGTTTTATGACTGTAATCGGACCAATGATCCCTGGAGGCACATTTGAAAGATGGTGATACTGGTGATGTTTGGCATTTAGCGCTCTTCCTGTCGTTCTGCTGTGCTGCAGTCTGACCTTAATCAGCTGTTACCCTTGTTAGCAGACGCCTGCTGCTCCACAGTCTGGCCAGATTAGACACTTCTAGGACTGCATACATATGTGCAAGTCTCCCAACAAGTGCTTTTGTCAACATAATCCACTTAGAGATGAGTGGGTGTTTGTTATGCAGCAGTTTCCCGAGGCTGCATAACAAACACCCCCAACCATCCCCTGCCTGTAAACTACCATTTTCATCACAGTAACTTACAGTACAATGCAATTTAAAACAAATCAACTCATTTCTGCTCAGACAGAGTCAGCAGAACATAATGAGACTTTCAAAGACAGAATTTGTCGTGGGTATTTTTCACTTGTCTGTTTTGTGTCATTACAACCACCCCTTGTCATTTTGTTTGGCTTCTTTCGTTTCCATCTGATCTTTTCTCAATGCAACATAAATATCCTAACAATTCACCAAACATTAGGAATCAGGAGTTTGACACATTAAATTGGTTTATTGGTTTATTTGAAGTCGTTCTGGTGAGACCAAGATATGTTTTCATGTTTCAAGTGTGCAAGAAAATGTATATACAGATAAAAAGCACATTAATTGACACAGTTTCACATTAATCGAAACAATTGTAAGTAGCAGTTTGGAATAACAAACCTTTTTTCATGCTTTTTAAAAACTGGTTTTGCCAAGTACAATTTGAACATGAAACGTGAAATGTGAAATAGCCAAAGTTTAAAGGTTGTTTGACTTGAAATTACAATAATTGTATTTAGGTGTGATCAGAAAGCAGAGGTAATGTATGTATTTTTTTCTAGTGCGTCCTTATTTACCATAGCAATTAAAATGAATACAATTCAGTTGCACTGCATGTTGTGACTCTCCAGGCTGAACTCCTGTAATTAAAAAAAGATCAGAGACAAATCACTACAACAATTTGTCCACAAGAGGGAGCTATTTATGAGAGAGAGAGAGAGAGAGAGAGAGAGAGAGAGAGAGAGAGAGAAAGGACAGAGAAGGAGAGCCCTACATGTCCGAGTGTGTAATTAACAGTTAAGTGATTAATATAGTAACATAAATCACTGCAAAAAGTTATGTCCGACCTCCAAATGTGCACATGTTTAAATAAATCATGTCTGGTGTCAGATGAACACAACATTGGTGTTAGTGAGCATAGCTGTTAAATAAGAACTGGCTTTAAAATATGATCACAAGAAACGCAGCATGCAGTTAAAACTCTGTGACAACACTGACTGATATTGCTTTTAAAAATAACAACAGTATTTTTAACTTAAGCCTTTAGCACCTCTTTAACCATTTTTTAATTCCATCACAATGTCAGCGTTACTCCTTCAGATACCTGATGATTGGACGTCATTACTGCAAGAATTTCTCTGCAGCCTGTTGGCCTGGGACCAGTGTTCACACGTTATGGGTCATACAAGGAGGGGATGTGGGTGAAAGTTAGACTGGGGTCATGTTTTCACCATACAGGAAAATTTAGATTTGCCGTTTTAGAGTTTAGTACTTAAATCTGAAAACGTGCGTCTGGTCGGGTTAACAGCATGGTTTCATTTAGAATAAAATGTCACAATATTTTATATTTAAAAATTAAGAGAGAAAAAACTAACTTTTTCTGTAAGTTTACACATCGTATTACATGCTGTGCTTCAGAATATTTTTCCTTTTTTCAATGAGACCAAAAAAGTGGAGCTTAATGTCTTTGCCTATGCTTACTTAAAAGGTATACACATATAATTAGATAAAGTAGTGTGCCACTTGGCAGAGTTGAGCAAAGGGAGTGTACAATATGCTGACCATAGATCTGGGTATATGGTACAGCACGTCCCTGGAGTGTAATAGTATATTATGGACACAGCCCTTAGTATATTAGGAACGGATATCATCCAAATATATGATGGTTTGCATATCAACAGTATCTACTGTAGTCTATTTTTGGTTAAAGTGTGTCATATGTCAATGTGTGATATATGCATTTGTGCATCTGTAGAATGAGTTAGTCTCCTAATATGAACTATCTATGATTAAGACACATCTAATGCAGCTTTTAACACCTCAGTGGAACATCTCTTGTATCATCCACATGTGATTTTCAGCTTCGCAGCATCTTTTTTCTAATTTAGAAACACATTATATAAAATATCACCACGTGCGTTTAGACATAAAGCTGCAGGAAAACATTCCCGCCACGATGAGCTCATCAACTTATGGCGTTAACATGCAAAACTGGAGATGATGTGACAAGTCAAAAGAAGAAAATGAAAACTGAAAGAGAGATTCAATTAAGAGGTAAGAGCTGAGCTGGTAACAAAATGTCAATCCGTATAAAAAGAGTTAACATACAAAGTGTTAACTGGATGGCGTTTGAAACACAGTAGGGGAGCATGGATGTGGTTGTAACGGAAACCTGAGATATGAGTCATGTACTCACTTTACACAACTGCTTCCTCTCTGATCCCACACGATGAATAGATGCAAATGCAGTATTTTCTTAGCTGAAGTTGTAGTTTCTCAAACCACAGCGCATCTTCAAAGTGTTACAAACGCCCCCCCTCGCATACAACTACATTTTTACTTGATTTTAATAGTATTACACAATGCCTACACACATGGACACACAAACACACTGGCACTGTTTTGGTTGGACCTACACAGGTCCACGGTGAGGGTTTGAACAATTAGTGAAAGGATATTATTGAAACTGCAATATGGCAAACGCAATATCCAAATCGCAGGAGCTGAGATTTTTGATAAGGGTAAAATATGCATCAACAACCATAATATATGGAGAATATGACTTGTAGACTGGGGCGTCTCTGTAGCACCGCAATGCTTCATTAATTATGGTGAAAATGAAATACAAAAATTACCATATCCACTAAATGGCTCATGTTGCAATAGCAATATCTGCAGTGTGATTATTTGCATACGGTTGAGCCTTAGATGTGTTCATTAAACATATACACTGAACACGGTTTGTTACTAATTCACACACTCCGACATTGTTCTTTTATCTCAACAAACCTCCTTTTGCACGGCGTATCCTGTTTTTATTTCTTTCATCAAACTCTTACAACTTAGTAACAGTAGTAGTAGGACGTGACAAGGAAACACCCCGCGTTTGACATTAGTTCATGTAAAAGTTTAAACCGGTGCCATTTGTAGGACACGGGTGTTTGTATTTTTGTGTAAAAGTATGAGAACTCCAGTCCAAACATGTACAGGTTCTGAAGCGAAAGTGCAACAATTACACCTCCCCTTACACTCTCCCTATTTATTTTCACAGCTGTGTTTTATTGTGGCTTCCATCATGTTAATAGGATTTTACACAGTGCAAAATAAGAAACCAAATGAAATGAGCACCAAATGTCCTCCCTATCTAATGTTCCACACACTTTTTTTTTTTTTTTCTTTTTTTTTTTAATGCACTGAGATATAAGTTCGTGTGGGGTTTTACGCAGCTACGTGAGAAAATTATCTTTAGGCGTTTGGGGAGTCACTGAAATGAAAAGGAAATGAACGGCACTAATCTGGCACGCACAGGGGGCCTGAGCGCGTACAAACGTGGGCTTTTCTCGCCTGCTTTTATTTGTGTGTAAATGATTTTTTTTTTTTTTCCTGTTCAGACCGTTTATTCGCGTGTACGACTCATTAAAAAAACGTGAACGGAGCCCTACATGCGGCGCCCTACATCCGCTGTGGTCCGGTGAAAGCTGGACCTGGAAAGTAGTTCCGGTCAAGTCAGGGGGATAAAAGCTGTTGCTCAGGCTGAAGCGGCGGCTCCCTGGTCCCTGCAAAGTTCACCCAGTAGGTGAGTCTTAGCATGTAGACTGAACTCAGCGGTAGGAAGTGGACGGGGTCTTTGATTCCAACGCACTTAAGTTATGCCACTTCTAAATGCGACCTGACATTAACAGTCGATTGTTTTGTTCTTGTTGTTGTTGGTGCATTTCATACATTCTGAACAGATGCACATTTGTTTGTCTAAAGATATTGGAGATCTCAAAGAAAAGCTATTTCTACAGCGTCACCATGATGTGGATTATCAGAAGAATATATTAGTTTATACATATATTTATGCACCGCGGTCAAGGATAATGTATTGAACATAGCTCTCTAACTTCGTCTTATTTGTTATTTATATGTACTTACCTAATCTTTGCTTTGTTTTGGACTGTGTTTTGATCGCATTTTCCCTCCTGGGGAACAATTAAGTTTCATCTTATCTGAATAATTTCTTAGGAGCTCCACTGACAGCCTAGGTTTCCTCATTAGCTAATTAGGAAAACAAAAAAAAGTCATTTTCTACTGAAAGGGCATGTTTTTTCTGTCGTAAACTAATTGAACTAATAATCTAATTTGTAACTTGTCACTCTGTATCTATTAGATAACTCCTTTTTTTTTTTTAGTAATTAGCTGTTACATTAATAGACAAATTGACAAATACATTTGAGGTGCCCTTGTGTGTCCTGTGAAGAATTCATATAAAAAAAAAAAAAAAACTAAACATGATTTATGAAGTCACTGTCCTGTTCTTATTTACATTATTTATTTTCTGTCGTCAGTGTTTCGTGCTAACATTTGTCTCCAGGCCATAAATACACTCAGCTGACCATGTTATTTTAGATGAAAGGAGCATGGTGTTGTACCACTGTCACACACTGTTCCATGCATGTTGCATACCTCCTGATAACTCTGTGTCGTCCTCTTTAATGTATAATGGCATAAATAATTTATTCTTTCTGTCAGACGCTCCTCTTCCTCAGCTCAACATAAACTCCTGCTGGAATGTGGGAGAGTGCAGTCAGGCACGCACATACTGTCCGTTGTTGCTTTTTGCACGGCTGTTCGGTCAGCTCACACAGATACTATCTGCTGGCAGAGACCTGGAATTAATCCATGGGGTCATACCTTAATGAAAGTGTGTACTTTTCCGCTGAGATAATTCAGTCATTTTAAGTTTGTGCCAGAGTTTGCCGTGATTTCTTTTTTCTTGTAGTGATTCTTTACTTGAATATGAATCATGTAACTTCTGCTATTATTTACTAGCATTCAGTTACTCTCAGATGACGAGTCCTAGTATTCACCGGACCTGTTTCCTCTATGTTTCTGTCATGGAGTTGAACACAAGAACAAAAAGTGGCGATATTTAAAAGAGGTTGACAAAAACAGAACCCTACTGAAAACAAAAAATGCTGGATTTAAACAAATTTAACTCCATAACAAATGCCGCAGGAGTCATAGCCATTAGGTGTTAATCAGTGATCTCTCCTGTTTCCCTTCGTGTCTCCACAGGACTTTTCCTGTAGACACAGATCCAGTCATGTCGAAGTCAAAGGATATGAGTTCCTCCTTCATCCACACCCAGCAGATGCACGCTGCCATGGCCGATACCATGATTGAGCACATGTGCCTGCTGGACATCGACTCTGAACCTGCTGTGTCTCGCAACACTGGCATCGTCTGCACAATCGGTCAGACACATTCCCCAAGAACCCTGCTGATCCATGACTTTATTCACATTTCATGCGAAAATAATCATGTCATCTCATTGTGAACCATCCACATGACCTTTTAAATGTCATTTTTAGACCCGAGTCTCTCTGTATTTATTCACCTGTCCGTTTGCAGGACCTGCATCCCGATCTGTGGACATGGCCAAGGAAATGATCAAGGCTGGAATGAACATTGCAAGAATGAACTTCTCTCATGGCACACATGAAGTGAGTCAGAGAGTACCTTTTGTCTCCCTGTTTCATTTAATATTCTCTAAATGTCACTTATATTTTTTTAGTCTTTTGCACTTTTTATCCCACAATCCTGAACTAGGATGTCACAGCAGGTGTTTTACCGTCTGCTGTCAAAAAAAAAACACACCTGCTGCGACATCAGTGATTGCAGACTTTAAACCCAGATAGGCGCCGTGCAGTATGATTTCTTTGCCCCTCTATAAGTGGTTCAGCGAGGATTTACCCTTTGCAGCTGCAGCAGTCAGTATTACTCTTGTACCCTGGTAACTGTCTGGCTGTAATGTGATCCATGAGCTCGTACTTCAGTCCTGGGTCTGTGTTATAGCTTGCGATCTGGCATCACAGCTAGCACTTCACACCCCTGACCTCTCGCCTTTAAAAGTCACGCCCCTGTACCTTTTGCACTGTCACCTCAGTGGATAGGAACACAAATCTATCATTAGCTGTCGTGCAAATGCCTACAGTTGATATTTAGATTGATACTTTTCAAAGGTTAGCAGCAGGGACTTTTTTCACTGAAACTCAACCTTCAGAGCGGCTTAGAAGTTGTAAATGCAGCGGTATGTACAGTACGAGAGCTCCGGTAGATGTGGACTGCATGGTCTCGATTGCATGAAAATCATAACTCAAGGAAAGAAAAATTGCTATATGGTTTGTTATACGGGGAAAATAAATGTGACCTCTGTGTCATGTGTGTCGGTTGTCAACACAGCTATAAATAGGTTTCTCTGAGAGTCACTGCAACAGCATGTGTAGAAGGCATATAGTAAAGCCAGCACGAAGACGGTACGGTACGGTTACTTAATGCAGATTAAATTGTATTGGAACATTTAAAGAAATACCTTATGGTCCCGTTGTGGAGGAAGTACTCAGATCTGTTGCTTAAGTAAACACAACGTTGTTACGAGTAAAGATGAGCATAAAATATACTTAAAGTACTAAAAGTAAAAATGCGGAGTGGCTCATTTCAGTATAATACATGGATTATAATTATTGATGCAATAATGTGTTAATCTTTAATGTTTCAGCTGGTAATGGTGAGGCTTCATTTTAATTACTTTATGTACTGTTGAGTAGTTTAAACTATAATAATACAACATAATTTAGCAGTTGATTTTTATTTTATTTATTAATAATATGAATCTGAAAAGTGACAGAGAAAAAACCAGGCCACACAACAACCATGTTGTTAAAATCTTGCCTGGTTAAGTAAAGGTTAAAAAAAAAAAAAGTAAAATGCAGTGGTTTAAAAAGTGCAGTATTTGCCCCAAAAATATAGTGAAGTAGAAGTAGAAAGCTGAATGAAATGGAAATTGTCAATAGAAGTATCTCAAAAAATGTACTTCAGTGCAGAACTTGCGTGAATGTCCCTAGTTACATTCCACCATTGTCATGGTGTGTGTGGAGCTATTTATGTGCAGTGACAGTAAACAATGTCATGTGCTAAAAATGTGATACAGTTGTCATTCAAGATGGAGTTATGTAACCAGTGCCATGCTGTCCCGGGTAACAGCTCAACCCATTTTGCCCACCTGTTGTAAATTCATTTGAAAGGTTCAGTTCAGTGGGCTGCAATACAAAACTTCACCGCTAGATGTCACTTCAATTTACTCAAACACTGAACCTTTAATTTAAAATAAAAAAAGATACTGGATGCCCAAAAAGTCATCAATAGTGTAACAACTTTCAATTTATATGTTGTGTTAGATCTTCTAAGCTTTCAACGTGTGAGGTTTTCAAAATGTGTCTTTCTCCCTCAGTATCACGCTGAAACCATCAAGAATGTCCGTGAGGCAACTGAGAGCTTTGGCGCCGGCTCTGTTGAGTACAGACCAGTGGCCATCGCTCTGGACACCAAAGGACCAGAAATCAGGACCGGACTTATCAAGGGCGTGAGTTCCTGTCGAATTCTCAAGACCAAGATGAGGACATTTTTGATTAATTGCAGAACTGTATTGAGTTGCAGTAGAGTGAGCAAGTTTTCTCTCCTGGTCTTGTCAGAGTGGCACTGCTGAGGTCGAGCTGAAGAAGGGTAATACCATCAAGCTCACACTCGACGACCAGTACAAGGAGAAATGTGATGAGCAAATGCTGTGGCTCGACTACAAAAACATCACTAAGGTCGTGCAGACTGGAAGCCATGTCTACATTGACGACGGTCTGATTTCCCTGAAGGTTAAAGAAATTGGTAAGCACAAAAACAAGTCATGTTATCTCGAATCCATCCAGGGTTTGTTTTTGTAAGCCTCCTTTATAACATTTTAAAATCTTTCTCTTTCTTTGTGTCCTAAGGTAACGACTACCTGATGTGTGAGATTGAGAATGGTGGTATGCTTGGCAGCAAGAAGGGTGTCAACCTGCCCGGAGCTGCTGTCGACCTCCCCGCTCTGTCTGAGAAGGACATTCAGGACCTGCAGTTTGGTGTGGAGCAGGGTGTTGACATGGTCTTCGCCTCCTTCATCCGCAAGGCCGCTGACGTTGAAGCCGTCAGGAAAACACTGGGAGACAAGGGCAAAGAGATCAAGATCATTAGCAAGCTGGAGAACCACGAGGGTGTGCGCAGGTGGGTGGAGAATCAGCAGAACCTGTAAAGCCCAGTTCAGACCAAAGAATCACGACGAGACCAACGACATGAAATGCATCGGTTTGCAACGATCTGAAAACCCACCAGTTTACACCAAGGCAACCAGATGGGACGATGTATTGTTTCTATAGCAACGACTCCCTTTACTTCCATTTTAACTGGATATAATTTGTAGTGTCTTAAAATATGAATGAGGATAGGGATAGTGAATCACCTGCTGTGGTCGCAGAACATAGGAGGAGGATCGAGAATTTTGTCCGTTCCTTTAGAAGAGTTTGTGTCGCCTCATAATCACACAATACTATTGAGACAGGATTTCATCACGGGAACAGCTCCTAATAACACTGATACTGAATAAAACCATACACTGTGTAACGTTATGTTCTAAAACCAGACACCGGTTATTTGAGACATCCTGAATCTTTGGTCTGAAATGGGTTTTAAAGCAACATGTAACTGTTCTATGTCAAAATATATTAAAACAACTAACTCAGTTTTGAACAGAACAGAACCCTAGAACCAGATGTTACATACTGCGTTCTTAAATTACTTGTAAGGACATGATGTTACATATTTTCTCATTTTTGTGTGCCAGATTTGATGAGATCCTGGAAGCCAGTGATGGCATCATGGTGGCCCGTGGAGATCTGGGCATTGAAATCCCAACAGAGAAGGTCTTCATCGCCCAGAAGATGATGACTGGCAAGTGCAACAGGATCGGCAAGCCCATCATCTGTGCCACACAGGTCTGGGAGACACGTGAACGCATTAGATTTAATAAGGTACAACTATATCAAAGTGTGTGAAGATACGATAGTTGTTTCCCTCCCTCAGATGCTGGAGAGCATGACCAAGAAGCCCCGCCCCACTCGCGCTGAGGCCACCGACGTCGCCAACGCCGTGCTCGACGGCAACGACTGCGTCATGCTGAGCGGTGAGACCGCCAAGGGAGACTACCCCCTGGAAGCAGTCCGCACACAGCACATGGTAAGAGCACCTCTGACCGGTGCCGTTACCAAGTGTTCGGTGTTTCTGTGTGAGCAATGATACCTGAAAAAAGAACATTTTGTCAGTGTCAGTGTTGTAGACAAGACGATAATAACTCATATGGGTAAAAGATTGATTATTGATCTTTTATTGAAACATCATGTCATTGTGTTTGCTTGTTTCAGTTAGATTTGACGTATAAAAAAAAACAATGAGGTGTGGCAGCTCTGGGGAAAATTAAGAGACCACTGGTTTTATGATTTATAGGTTTGTGTTGGAGTCACTTGAACATTTGCTTATTCTAGAAACTCATGGCAACATTTCTCCCGTATTCCAAATAAATGCATTTATTTGCAGAAATTGACAACTAAAAACAAGTCAAATTCAGACCTCAAATAATGCAAGTGGATACTCACTTTTAAACAACACAATACTAATGTTTTAATTTAAGAAGCTTTCATGTGTCTTGACATGTTCTCCATCCGTATTTCACATTGCTCTTAGATGCTTTATGTCTGATCCAAAAATAAAGCAGTCCAGCTTTGTCTGATGGAGTGAAGTCTGGGGATTCAGAGTGGTCTCTTACTTTGTTCCAGAGCTTTATATCTAATTGCACATGCTAGTTTGTTTGAGTCTGTGGAAGCCCCTCTTAAGAGGGTCCTAACACTTAATGTGCTCTGAAGAAACTAATGCCAAAAGCAACCAAATTCACATTTGCAGGGGCTGTTTTGACTGTTAGTTTTGTAGATACCTATTTATCTCTGAAGGTGCATGTTGCAAAAAAAACAAGAAAAAGTGAACAATTACAAAAGACTGACAGGAAAAGGCGCTCTTGTAATTGTGATTGCACTTTTATTTGATTATGTGTTGACTTGTTGCTGTTCAAAATTTTAAAAAACAAAAAAAAAAACCCTTCATTCATAATTCATTATTATCATCTGACCATAATTTTCGTACTGGTGCATCTCTGGTTCAGTGTTTTCAAAAAAACTGACTTTCTAGATGATATTTTTCACATTATGAGCACATTACTGCGTTCCATCTTGGGTTTTACTAACAGCTTGTTTAGTATTTGTTCAACTTGCTTGTTGTCTCCCTAGTGCACCAACGTTCCCTCCGTCCATCTGCTACCAAACAACAGCTCTTGCATTGTGCTTTTACTGTGTGATCATGTTGCTCAATTAGCATGCATCATAAGGATCTGCAGTGCACAGCAACAGTCCCTGGACATCATGGCTGCCGCTGTTGTTTAGCTTCATGTCTCAGTGTGCTTTCAGGTATGAAGACCTCTGCACAAAAGCTAACAGCTCTTTGTTTTTTTGTGCGCATGTGAACAACATATTTGTTTATGGTTCGTCTCTTCATATTCAGATTGCCCGTGAAGCCGAGGCCGCCATGTTCCACAGGCAGATGTTTGAGGAGCTGCGTCGCACCTCTCATCTGACCCGTGACCCAACAGAGTCTGTTGCCATCGGTGCCGTCGAGGCTTCCTTTAAGTGCTGCGCCAGCGCCATCATTGTGCTCACCAAGTCTGGCAGGTAAAAATCCCAACAAAATGAGTGCACTTTAAATCTCTTTTGGAAAGGTCTGAGTCATAATATTCTCCATGGTGCCCACTGTGAGTGAAGAAATTGGTGCATTATCATGTTTCTCCCTCTCTCTCCTCCGCCTCCACTCCCGTCCAAACACAAGTCCTCTGCTCATATAAAGAGTGCCAACTTTTAGTGTGCTCACAATCTGTGTTCCTCCCAGTGACCTTTTGAAATCTGAACCCTGACATTTTATAAGTTAATTTTAACTCCCCGTTTGTTCCTCTCCATTTGAGTGTTCATCCTCACAGCACATGGTACAGAGGATGTACAACTGGCAGCTGGTGGATTTCCTTACAATGCTAATGGCATCATATTAAACATGGTTCAGATGTGTGGATTAAAAATCTGCTTTTAGTGGCGTGGTGGAGTGACTGTTGTGTTTTGTACGCTGGCTTCCTCCCCCAGTTCAAAAACATGCACATTAATAGGTTAATTAGTCACTCTAAATTGCCCCCTAGGCGTGAATGTGAGAGTGAATGCTTGTGTGTCTCTATATGTATGTCAACACTGCTAACATATACCCTTCGTCAGCTGGGATAGGCAGCACCCCCCACCGCCTGCAACCATGTAGAGGACAAGCAGTTACAGAAAGACGATGGATTTGTATAATTATATGTACCTGTTATCTGCAGGTCTGCACACATGCTGTCAAGGTACAGGCCCCGTGCCCCCATCATTGCCGTGACCCGCTGTGGTCAGACTGCCCGCCAGGCCCACCTGTACCGTGGCATCTACCCCGTTCTCTACACCAAACCTGCCACTGACGTCTGGGCCGAGGACGTCGACCTGCGCGTGAACTTTGCCCTGGAATTCGGTAAGTATGAAACTATAGCTTTTTTAATTTTTAATTTTTTTAAAAATATCAAATCAACAGATGCAAAGCCTCTTGCGTTGTGACATTTATTTCTTGAATACAAACCAAATGAAGCAAAAAAAAAAAACAGACTTAAATCGGTGTGTAGCAGGTAACCAGGGGGGGTTACAATATTACAATACAGCTTATATCCTTTTTCCATGAAGTCTGTTCTATGTGTGTTGATAAACTCAGTCCGTCTTTTCCAACATTGATCTAAAACAACTGTTCTGAGTCTCAAAGCAAATACCCGTTACAAAAATGTCATGCATCGCGTTGAGCCAATAGTTGGCGCTCCTTGACTTAGCCCTTAACCCCTAATAATAGCAATAATAATGTTAGAATAATGAGTGTCTAAAGATCTATGCTTTACAGAAACCTAGAAGCTGTTGTGGCATCTTACTTAAGTTCAAAACCTGTACAAAAATCTTAATTTTTAAAACCAGTGGCCATGGTTTACTCTCTCAGTCCGCGTCCTGTTCTCTATTCGGCCTTTCTTTAAATTATTTGGGTGCTGGTACTATAAAGACTCCGACCATATTTTTCCAAATACACTTGTTAGTATCATTTTGCTCATCTCCAGGACTCAATCGGCTTTTATATTAAATCATTTTCATCTTTTCTATCCACAGGCAAGCACCGCAAGTTCTTCAAGTCTGGTGACGTGGCCATCGTTGTGACTGGCTGGCGCCCGGGCTCTGGTTACACCAACACCATGAGAGTTGTGCTGGTACCTTGAATTTAATCAAAGGACTTACGTTGCCACTTCCCTTCCCATCTCCCGTACTCATCCTCACCCCGGAGTTCCTTTCTGTTGGCATTCATAACAAAGACAAAGTCTTTCGATGGACTTTTGATGCTGTCATCCAGTAACTAAATGATTCCTGTCACATGTGTAACTTATTGTCTAAATTCTGCTGCCAGGGACGGACTGCACTGCAAACTCAGTCAGTCAGTTCCTTCATTTATGGTTTCTATATTGCTGACATACCAAGGACAAACATGAGCAGATGCGTCTCGTGTTTGATGCAGAAAGCTGGTAAAAGTTTTGTTATGAATTGTCTGGCATGACTGGGCTTCCATCCATTAAAAGAAAATTCCTAGATCCACTGTGGTTTTCCTCCTCTCTTTACCAACGGTATGTTATGCAGAATTTACATATGTAGGCAAGACATTTTGTAGTAATTTATATTATGTTGTACTTACTTCATGTCTGAATACAAGGTGCAGTGGAAGTACTCAGATCTAGTAATACCACACTGTAAAAAATACTGTTAAAAGTCCTGCATCTTTAGTAAAAATACAAAAGTATTAGCATCAATATACGCTTTAAGTACCAAAACATACACTGATGGGTCACGGAATCTATAATAATACGTAATTTGTTGATTAATATGAAAAGTAATAAATGTCGTGGAGTTAAAATTACAATATTTGCTTCAAAAATGTGTAGAAGTATAAAGTGGCAACAAATTGAAATAGTCTAGTAAAGTACAAATAACATGCATTTTTAAGTTAGTAGTTCAGTAAATGTACTTAGTTACATTCCATATTCAAATAACCATGTGCATATGTGTATAATGCTAGTTTTACCACAGACAGGATAGAAAACACCTGATATGACCACTTGTATCTAAGGTCAAAGATGCAAAATGAAGCTTATTATAGTGTAAAAAAACAAAAAGTCCCAAGACCCGTACAGTTATTTTCATATAAGTCCAGCAGGTTCTACGCCAAAATGTCCCAACGCTGTTTCCGTCACTGTCGTGTTATATAACGCTGCTTTTAAACACCTAGGTTTTGCCTGTCGATGAAAACAAGCAGAGCTTAGCAGAGCTTTGTGTGAAAAAACAGATTTGAAAAAAAGTAGACGTTGTCAAAAAAGCTGCTGGAACTAAATGAAAATAAGCTGCAGTTAACATTTAATAAGTAGCTTAGTTTTACAAATGCTCTGGGCAATTTCATACTTTGTGACTTATTATATATTTAATCTGAATTTATTACTTTTTTTTCAAAATGAAGATGGTAGGTCTACATAAAAATCAGACCTGTGCTTTTTATCTTCATCAACTTTTCAAGTTTTTTTAAAAACCGAATGGTTAGAGTTCAAAGAAGTTTCCAGATTTTCCTCTGAGGTAAAAGCTGCACCACGTTCTTACGTAATAATATAATCTTCAAAACAGAGTCCCACCATGAGGGTTTATTACAGGTAATTTTAGCGACATCAGGTCTGTGTCCAGGACAACATATAATAAGGTTTCATCTACAGAAGCTCAAATAAAACATTTTAATCTTGGGATAGTGCTGAATTCAGTACCTACATTTACTCACTAATCCAGCAGTCATCACTCCAGAAACAAGGTAGATAATTTTCTTTGTATTAACGAGTCACATATCTGGCAGATTATAATCCCGGCTATTTTGAATGTTGGCACTGAACAACACCATGCAGTTCTCAATTTATAATCCGGCTTAAAGTCTGAAACTTTAACAGCGCTTTATTAAATTCTCCTTCACGCCACAATTCGCTCTTGACAAATAAATCAACAGCTACAAAGAGCATCACTGACCATATGTTATTTTATTGCATTGAATTCAGTAGCTAAAATAAAATATGCCTAACATACATAGGTGATAGAATCGTCAAATTTGGTGGTTAAAAGGCAGCAACATGAGAAATAAATATATAAATGGATATGACTGACTGAGAGCGACCTCCTCTCCCACACGAAACGCACACCTTTAAGTTGAATCAGAGTAACCTCACAGTCAACCCGAGCTGATGCCTCTGGCAGCTGGTGTGGTGGTGCGGGGTTGGAGGAGAATAGTAATGAGGGAGTGATCGAGCCCATTGGAAGTGACTGGACAGTGACTGATCGTATCTCTCCTCGCTGGCAAACATCAGCTGCGGGGTCAGTAACCAGGCAGCTAAAGCCACTGGACAGGATCCTCCGATGGTTTGACCTGTCGACCGGCCGGCTGTTCTCAGTTCCTCGTTGGCCACAGGTCCAGAAAGACAAGTATCATCTAAACATGTGATATTATTAACAAGTAGGATCTGGTTTTTGACTTAAAAAAGCATACACTTCTTATTAAGTCAGCATAGCATCACGAAGCAGCAATTGTTTAACAAGAGATGTCAGTTTTTACAATCAAATAATGTACAATGAAAGAGGTAAATATGCAGCAATATGACCCATCAGGGTTTCTTGTTAACCATGTGTCCAAGTAACTGCTTGTAGCCCTTTGACTGGTGCAAGAAACATTCACATCAATCTTAGTGCATCGCTGGTTTTAAGATGTTTGATTATCCACAATTACTTTTTTTAATGTCCTCGTTTTGATCGTCTCTTAACTAAAAACACTATCTCGCTCAGCGACTCAAGTACTTCGATTCACAGTACCTTTGCATACCCATAGAAAAACACAGATTATTGCATACTATGCTAATGGTACACAGACCTTGGCTCAGGTGTATGATCTGTACCTAAGTTATTCTCAGACTGCGATGATTTGGCATCAGCTGTGCGGCTCGCCACATGCCAGAGCAACTGTGAAGAACTAACATGGAAATGCGTCCATTGTCGCGATTTTAAAACCGGTTTTCACTTCCCAGTGTTTTAAAGAAAACTACTATCATCAAATGGCTTTCATGAGCAACAAACTCAACAATTAATCCCACTTCTCCTGCCCAGACGGACAAACATTACATTCATTTTTCAGTTTTTTTTTTTTTTTTTTGAAAGGGGTCTGATTTGTGTGCAATATTGCTGAAATGCTATCTTGGAAGACATGCTGTCATCACATTAGGTGATCTCTGAAACAAGCAAAGTGCACAGTCTGTTTTCTTCTCCAATGTCTTAAGTGTAACTTTGCATTCACACCCAATAGTTGGGAAGGATATAAAAAGGACAGTAATTTTTGGTTTCAATTAATACTGGATACAGTTGTGGACATTTTTTAACTAAACAGGTGTAGCTAAAAGGTTACACAAAATTGCCAGGACAATGAGTTTTAAACAAATAACAAATCACAGAGTGTGGTTATAATATAATACATTTAACAATTGATATTTTCATGAGGTGCTATATATACTTATCAATAGGTTTTGGATTTTATTACTATAGTCAAAGAAGCAATATCCTGTAGAAAAACACCATCATTGTCCTTTATTATCCCCGATCCATTCACTCTGATTAAAAATGAAACCACTGATCTCCAGTCTGATTGGAATAACACACCCTCCTTCTTAAAAATTGGCAAAGCTGTGGTTAAAACAATGCCAATGAGAAGACGATCTCTGTTTTGTTCAGGTGTCAAAGGAGGGTGTGTCTGACCCTCACAAGTTGGAGGGAAGTTTGGACTGTTTGTGTTCTGTCTCTAAGATCTTAGCAGGGGATTGAGTGTGAGGCGGGTGAACGCCCGTGGACTTGTTCTGAGGTTCGGGCCCTGAATGTGTTCGACTAACGGAGGTGGCTTGACCCGGGATCGGGCTGTAGGGTTTACTGACGGACATGGGGGAGGAGAACGGGCTTGATGTCCCTGCTAACCCCTCTGAGGAGCCTCTCATGGCCAAAGGCCTTTCCTGGTGTATAGAGCTGTGAGAGCCTGAGATAGTCTTTATTTCCTGGGTAAAGAGATCCCCCGAGGACTCAGCCCTGTCTTTGAGGCTGCAGGACACCCTGGCAGGGCATGAGGTCTGAGGGGCTAAGGGGCTGTGAGAGCTCATGGTGCTGGGGAGCTCGCTGTGGTAAACTGTCCTCCCTCTCACAGGGCTCTGAATGCTGGGACTGTGGACTGGAGGTGTGTAACAGGGCGAGGCCTCTGCTGAGCCGTACTGGGCCAGCGAAGCGAGGGCGGAGTGTTCGGGGAGAACCTGGGGCAGGAAAACGGACTGAAGGCCCGCTAAGCTGTGCTGCGCCAGGGAGGCTGCAGCCCCAGCGGGTCCAACTCCAGAGATCGGCTGAATAAATCCACTGGAGGACTGGGTGCTGGTGATGAAGGGAAAATGTGGGAGGCTCAGGCCGCTGGACGTCCTGGCTGCTTTGTCATGAGTGGAGCCCATCTGCTGTGCGGTGGCGTGCGAGGTCTGCTGCAGCTGGCTTAGTATGGGAGTGACTGAGCTGGAGATCAGAGGGCTTATGGTGGGAGCAGAGGGGGCTGGGAATCTCCCCAGTAACCTCCCAGTCGCCCCCTGCTGGAGCAAACCTAACGGGTGAGGTGGGGTGGTCATAGCACCGTGGAAGGGCTGAGAGTGGAGCTGAGCAGAGCAGGTGTACGACACTGTGGCCTGGCTGATGGGGAACACTGAGGCCACACCCGAGTGGGGAGGATGGTGTGGGGGCTGGTGCTGAGAAAGAGGGGCCAGGGGCGGCAGGCTGCTGGTGAAGACGGACTGGGGCGTCAGTGTGGGAGAAACAGGCCCAGTGGAGAGATGGTGTGTCCTGAGTGTGGGAGTCTCCACCCCAGAGCGAAATTTGGCAGAGCTGGCGGGAGAACCGGGCCCTGAACCGCAGCTGCTGGAGGTGTTCGCTCCAACGTGGACTCTTTTCGAATGGCTGCTGTGCTCTTTAATGGAGCCCGAGCCCGGTGCCAGGGGGTGGTGGAAGAGGATGGGGGGCAGCTGGGAGTGGTGGGCCAAGGCCAGGGCCAGCGGCGTGGTGGCAGCGGCGGCCTGTAGCGGAGCCTGAACCAGCGGCGCCCAGATGACCGGGGTGGGTGATGGGGGAGCGGGTGGTGGGTTTAAGCTCTGTGCCGTGCTGGTCTGGATCAGCTGTGTGCACTGAGCCATGTCACGGTCATGTTGCACTATTCTTTGGATGATTTCGCTCTCTTGGAGGTTTAGTGTGCCAGAACTTTGGTGATGCTGGACTTTATTTTGGAGGACAGAGTTCCTCTTGCCTAAAAAACAAAAAAAAATCAGTACAGATAAGAAGCAGTAGAAGAAGCAGAAGCTATAAAGTGCCAATGCTACACAAAAAATACACTTAAATTGTAAAAAGTATAAGAACTCTTTGAGTAGAATGGCCCCCACACTATAATATTCTGACATACAGTACATTATTGGAGTATTACAATGTTTTTGTTTGTTTTTTGACTTCAGGTTAGTTTTAGTGAGATTTTTTTTGTGGAATTGACTGGATTAATTTTTATTTGGTTTGCGTTTAGTTTTTCAGGCATTATGAGAAAAGCATTTATTTGTTTAATATCAAGGAAAGAATGCATGACATGAAATGTAATTTACAAAACCACTGTTTTACACAACTTTGTGTTGCATCATTATTGTATTTATTTAGCTTTTGTGTTTTTGAAAACTGTTGCTTTCATTGCTTTCATTTTTCAGTTACCAAATGTTTTATTTGCTTGTTCTAGCTTTAGCTTTAGTTTTCGTTAATTACGATATCCCTGGTTTACAGCTGAAGGAGGTGCAGAATATTTTATTTTATTGGTGTTTAATGTCTAATTGTTTAAGAAATAAAGTATGAACATATGATGTACCTTTACAAATAAGTTTCTAAAGATGTCTACTGAAATAAACAAATGAAGTTATGATGTAGCATAAAATGGAAACTATTAAAGAGATATTTAAATAAAAAGAATTAGTTGTAAATCAGTTATATTTCCACCCAAACCCATCTCATTTCATAATTAACTCACACTGTTTGTGCTAAAAATGATTAAGAATAGGTAATCAGCAACATATACTCACCTCTTTCTGAACAAGAAGGTTTGGGTAAACAAATATAGAAAGTTAAATGGATATTCAATGCTTAAGAGAGGCTGCACAGAGAAAAAAAGGTTTCATCTTTTGTCAAATCACTCACCGATGCGGTCCAAGCGGTCGAGAGCCACGGTCTCGAAGGCCCTCCTCATCATGGGATATTCCTCCAGCACCTCGTTGAAGTTGTCCACCGACAGAGAGTACAGGCGACAGTAGTTATCTGCTCGTACGCTGGCTGTCCGTCTGCCTCGGGTCAACAAGCAGATTTCTGCAGGAAGGGAGAAAAAGAAAGAAAGTCATTTGTTAAATCTGTTGTTCCTTCTTTAAAACACTGCTTCCACGGGCAATTCATGTGAAATCTTACGCGATGATTTCCCATTTTTTTCACTTTCTGTGTAACGCAAACATAACCATCATAATTTATATGTTTTTAGATCCATTCATATAAGCTAAGGAAAAAATTGTATTATTAGTGCGAGATGATAAAACATTAAAAGACCGATGTCTCTGAACCCCACAGATGGAGCACTTAATGCAATTTCTGCAGCTTACAGTTTGTCCTGACCTCATCTTTCGTGCCAGATCAGAAAAATAAAATAATGCGCCATTTAAAAAAAAAAAAAAAAAAAAAAAGTAGACATATTTTTCAGGACAGACATATTGAGGATATAGAGACAAACAGGCACATAGACACACGCACTCTCTCTGACTCTCTCCCGTGTCCTGTTTGTCAATTTAATCTATTTATTACAGATGACAACAAGGGATTTCTAACCTATTTTTCCCATGTGTTCATTTTCTGCCCTCATTTGCCTTTCTCACATTTATGACAGTACGTAATTGGTGCTGAATTGAGTAGCTTTAAAGCAAGGCATGTATATCACATACAATGGCAAATATATGCTTGAGGATTGAAAAAAACGTTAGAATACGGTCAGTAGAACTGATATTTTCTGAAGTTGTTTGGGTTGTCAGATCACATTTCATCTTGTTGAAAATTCCGGTTTTATACAATAATGCATTTTTTGTGGCCTGACATTTCTCTGTGCTGCACAGCTGGATACCAACAATGGCTGCGTACAACAATGTAACACAGCAACAACAAATGGAAAGTTATGGATTTCAGCTTTAAATATGGTGCTGTCGAAGGGAAAACCCCTCAGATGGAATCAAAGATCACAAAGCTCTTCTCTTAGTCCCGTGCCCTTTTAAGGAGATGTTGTGGACAATTTTTTAGTCGGGGACGTTAATCTGTAGGGTGCCTGAGCAGAATAAAGCGCTGCAACCCAGTTCATTCACGTACATTCAAGCTGGCTCGCTGTTTGTAGACATTACCTCCAAAGTACGATCCGTCAGACAGCTTGGTGTCTTTGCTGCTCTTCGTCAGGACGCTGACGACACCGTGCTGGATGAAGTACATCTTCTTTCCGATGGTTCCCTCTCTGATGATGTAGTCGCCCGGCTGGAAGACCTCGAACCGCAGCTTCGTCAACATGGACGTGACAAAGTTTGGATCGGCGTTGGCGAACAGAGGCATAGAGGCCACCAGTTTACGACAGTTAAAGTTGATGATTTCCTGCAAAAGACACAAAAAGGGGCTTTAGATGTTCGCTGAGATGAGACCTTTGCGCCACATGTCAGTGTTTCTACATGTGTACATTTCAATCATTATAAAAGCAGGGTGGTTAACAGCTTAGTGCTCTGTTAATGAGGTTCTCTGTCCTCTGCAGCCATTACTAATCAGATTACATGACTGTTATCATGCAAAGTAAGGGAGCCATATTAGATTACATTAAAATAATAGCAGTAAACCATTTACATGCTCACATCATTAATACACATATTTGCAGTGGAGAACCATCTGAAAAAATGAAAATAAACAAGGTAATTTTTTTCAAAGTTTTGATATTATTTATTACTGAACTGAGCATCATGACGACTGAGCTCAGTTTAATTACGACAACTGTCAAGTTGACGACGTCTGACCTCTCTCAGCGGCTCATTCAGCTCCTCCAGGATGCTTTCCTCGTCAAACATCTTGCCCTGATAACGGTGTTCGTAGTAGTCATGGATCCTCTGTCTCATGTCAGCGGGGAGTTTGTGGAAGGACATGTACTGCTCAACCTGTTTATACTGCAAAGAGAAAACAAGTCGAGTTAAAGTCAGCGAAAAACGTAGAATTTCATGTGATTCACAGCTCTATATTTATTTATTTCTGCTTATCTTCTAACTGCTCTGTGCACTGTCTGTACCCCAAAAGATTTAATTTTACTAATGTGTTGTTTTTTTTCCCCTCCCCTCAATACAACTGTTACTATCCTACGTCTGGAACAGATGTTTGTGGCAGGACTGTGCTGGACTTTGCTTGTATTAATTAATTTATGGCACTTCTCATGACAGATTCATTCATTTATTCTTCTGTAACCATTTCTCTGAAAATGTCTGTTTTCTCGTCCTGTCCTTGTCCTGTCCTCAACTTCCACCTTGATCAGAGAGGGGGAAAAAAAAAAGAAATGCACGTGACTGAAGCATTACTGTATTTGTGTAAGACAAAATGCAAAGCCAAGATAGAATGGATATATTAAACTGATTAATGTGTTGGCTCAGAGTTTGACTATAATGTGCCTCATTATGTTAACAGTCAACTGTCAGGCCATCTGTGAAACCTGTCCACAGTGTGATATTGTGCCTCTGCCCCATCTGACAAATACAGTTGTGCTCTGCAGGCTGCGGCTAATAACATTAACAACTGTGTCCTTCAGCGATGTTCTCTACCAACAAAGCACCATGAATGACGAGTGCGCACTCAACCTACACTATGTTTATCAAGCTCTCTAGTCATCATCCTCGTTTCCTCTGCCTTTCAGCTTCATCAGGCCTAAATGGGTTGAACTGTTGAGTTTCTATGATGCACAGAAAGGCCACCCACCTTTTCTTGGTACTGCCTCCTAGAGGAGTCCAAAGACTGAATCAGTGCGGTTGCGTGCCCCACAAACATGGCAAAGCAAGTAGCGCCCACAATCATGCTGAGAATGGTGAGCCACACATCAGCCATGCCTATAGGGGGGTAAAGGCCATACCCGATGCACAGCATGTGACTCATGGCCTTAAAGAGAGCGTAGGAGTACTGCTGGCCCCACGTGTCATTCTGCAGAGGATGAAGAAGGAGAAACTTTATCGATGGAAACAGCAGTAATGCAGCAGCACATCAGTGTGAGCCTTTTCAGAGTCTTAGATGAAAACGACAGCTTCACACTGAAGGACTCAAACTGCCACAAAACATCATCTTTAACAGACAATGCTCCATCACAGCTCTTACTTTTACTGTCCTGGCTGACTTTTTAATACAACAGTACGGGGATTTAATCATATTCATTATCACTGACAGACTAATAAAGCTTACGTGTAAAAGCTTTGATTTGATTTCTCAGGTGTCCTCGGTGTCTCATTTTGATGAATCGTAGAGATCGTGTCATTTTATGTCACCCTTCTCCTGTTTCTAAACGTCAAATGGTTTTAAAATGCTAATGTGGACTGCAGATCTGCGGCGCGGCGCGTATAGCGGAGTGTCGACAGGTGATTGTTGGACAAATGTCTGATTAAGTGTCAGAATTTGAAAGTGCATGCTGGGATGTCATTTTCAAATATCCTTTTAAAGAAGAATACTTGTTATTTTATCACAAAGTTATTATCCACTGCCTATTACAACTCTTTATTTTAATTATCCAATGCACCCATGTGTTAATTATAATTTTAATCCCAAAATAATGATCTGTAATGGCATTAGTGGCATCTTGAATGCAAAATTGTGTTTAAATTGAGCAAATAGAGGAATCCATCAGCTGCTTCAAAGCATCATGATATGATCCTTTGGCCTGATCGCCCACCCCTAGCTTTAATATGACTACTGAGCTTTTGAGAGGAATACATTCAGATATGGTGTGACTCATACATAATCCACTTACCACCATCTTGTTTCTAGTGACCCAGCAATCAGGAGGGAAGTCCTGCAACATGGGAACCAGGAACTGTAGACAGCCGTCCCAGTGACACAGCAGCAGCATCATACCAATCAGATTCATGATACGCACCATGGCGCTGGCCAGGTCATAGGTCATATGGAAAACCTGCGACGCACATTATCAGCATTAACAGAACAGAAACAATGAAAGACTCTTTGTAAGTAATTCAGTCAAGTTTAAATACTGTCTCAGAAGATTTGAGACAGAGATACAGCGCAGTGTGGGCTACAGGGGTCTTCTAGCAGACCACACTGTTCTTAATCTTCTAAAGGCCACCAGAGGCTATTTCGGTGTTACGCAAACACCTGCAAGCAACATTAA
Source organism: Coranthus polyacanthus (assembly GCA_037367275.1). NCBI lineage: Eukaryota > Metazoa > Chordata > Actinopteri > Kurtiformes > Apogonidae > Coranthus > Coranthus polyacanthus. The sequence goes on along the minus strand of JAPQRN010000022.1, from coordinate 13,583,094 downwards.
TGGCCTATGGACAATGTAGACTCAGCAGGAATTAGAAAAAATAAGATAAAGCAGGAAAATATTGTGCTTTAGTGGGAGGATTGTGCATTTGAGCCTCAAAAGAGAACTAACTAATTCAAACTTGTGAGAAAAGTCCAAGGTTATAAATTATGGGAAAAATGTTACTACAAGAGAAATGTCATTATGTGCAGCACTTTGTTCACTTGGCCATGAAAGAGCATAGGGCTGGGTACCGAGCGCTGATACTTTTATGGCACCGACCGAATTGCCTGAATACAATCGAGTATCGAAAAATGTCAAATTTCAATCATAAAACTCGCTAGTGTCAGTGCCTGCAGCGTGTACACATGATTTTTATATATTGTTATTCGTGATATTATGTTAACAGGCAACTTCAACAATTAATCAGCCTGTATAATTATGTACTTGCAAAAGGCTGCAATTGAAATTAGAGGTCGACTGATGGCGGATTTTTAAAGGCGGATATAATAATAATAGTTTGGAGCAGGAAAAAGCTGATATTATAGCCCCCCCCCCCCAAAAAAAAAGGTTGACATTGTAAACGTATTCTGCTTACCTGAAATGAACTATCTTTGACTTAATTATAAACTGAATAACCGCTGAACTGAACATCTAAGTCCAAGTAATAAATACCTAAAATAAATCTGAATCAAGAAATGTGGAACTGAACATCAAACTAACCAGAAGAAAATCTAAGTGGGAGCAATGTTTATCGTTTGAGCTGTTATTTTCCCCCAAAGTCGGTATTATAACATTAACTATCGGCACCAACTTCTGCCGATACAGATAGTTTGTAAAACGACCACAAACTGATTCATTGGCCAAACCGATTAGTGCGTGTATCTCTAATTGAAATTTCCAGTGTGTATATGGTGAGATTTTGGATTCAGTGACACAGAGAGATACTGTGTAAAACATGAAAAATCTGTGTAAAAACTGCTCCATTTTTGGAAATGTATTTCAAGTATTTGTATTTTTTATGCTAGTTTACATTTGTATGTATGAGTTGGAAAAAATACACATTTCAAAATGATAAGCAATCTGCATCACTAATCAAATAGGAATTGCAATATTGTCCACAATATGAGTTTTTCACCAAGTCGTGCAGCCCTAGTTGTAAAACTGCTTTGAGTGGTAAAATGTAAATGAGTGCTGAAACATAAAACTAAAGAGATGAAACATGCAGCTTATGTTAAACCACACTGTGGTAAATAGTCAAATCTATTTTTTAGATTATGAAACTGCTTTGAGTGCATAAAAATGTAGATGAACTGAAAAATAAAACTAAAGTTTGTATCATAATGTAATGTAATTTTCTTTCTATTAATGGAATTGGTTTAGGAACCAGTTTCGGTTTAGGTATCAGTACCACAAACGATACCCAGCCCTGAAAAAGCACCACAAAAACCCATTTAAATGTCCAACCAGCACTATCAGCTACTGTGAGGTCTTATATGAGGGTCCATGGGAACTGCAGGATCTACCTCTTCCCACTGGTGGATGTAGCGAATGAGTCTAGAGAGACGCAGCAGCCGCAGCAGACTGAGGATCTTGGTGAAGCGGACGATCCTCAGAGCTCGGGCTGTCTTGTAAAAATCTGAGTCGATGCGCGTTTCTACGATGAGAAAGATGTAGTCCACGGGTATGGAGGAGATAAAATCCACCACGAACCAGCTCTTCAGGTACTTGATCTTAATCTGCTGCGGGTCCAGGATGATCTCCGTGTTATCCTCCTTGACGATGCCCGTGCGGAAGTTGAGGACCAGGTCCATGAGGAAGAAGGTGTCCGAAACCACATTGAAGACGATCCACGGCGGCGTGTGCTCGTCCTTAAAGAAGGTGATGCCCACAGGGATGATGATGAGGTTTCCCACCATCAGCAGCAGCATGGTCAGATCCCAGTAGAACCTGCGACACACAGCCACGCATTTTAAATAAATGAAAGGCAAGGTCATTTAACAGCCTACGAGATAAAATATGAGCTCATCATAACCTTGTATGTTTTGGTCAGAAAAATAAAGCGTAAAGAATATCTTAGCAACATTCAAGCAACTGAATTTATCAGCAGCAATTATGATAATGGACTAACTGTGTGACCTAAAGCTCTACAGATGTGGTGGTTTCAGCTTATAATGATGTGAGGAAATCTAAAGATTTGATGGTTTATGATGGTAAACCCAGTTTCTTCAGGTTTTGGACACAAAAAAACCCTTTAATTCGTTGTGTTGTAAATAGTTTTTTCACTATTTTGTTGGCAGAATTGGGACGACTCGATTATGGAAATAATTGTCATAATAATGACAACATCTGCTGGTAACGGGCCTAGGACCAGATTCAAATCCACACTGACTGTGTAGGCTTTACAAAAAGATAATATTCTCTACGCAATTAGACGTGTAACACAGTAACTAAAAATCCAATAGATCTATGTTCAAATGAGCAGAATGTATTCAAAGGCACATCTTGAGCCACAACACATTAAATGGGTTAAAAAAACAAACAATGAAGGTTGTCTAATTCAGTTCAATATCAGGCTTCTGGCCAAAGGGAGAAAAGGGAAAATAGGTTATTGGAATTTATCTGCATTGCTCATGAGAATATATCGGTTTTTAAAACCAACAAAATCCTCAAGCACTAGCAGCTGTGTGTTCAAATGGAAAGAGAGGCTGCAGCAGCATTGGTTGTGTTTGTACTAAACTATAACCTGCCTGTGTTTGAAACTACTTGTTCTTTATATATCATTATTTACAAACGTGGGAAATTATAGCAAGCTGTTATAATATAAAACGGTCTTGTGACCTGTTTCCACGTATTTCAATTAGTCTGTTTACTATTGTGATATTTAAAATGGTGATGCGATTGTGTGTGAAGCTGTTAGACGTGTCTTTATTGCCTTCATTTTGCATGCTTCTTAGAAATTCTCATTGTATCAGCTGATACGTATAACCAGAGCACTTTACAATTCACAGCAAACATACAGTAATTACAACTAAGGCCAGACAATATACAGTGTGCGGAGTGTTTGTTTACCAGTTGCCATTCTTCAATGTGTGCGAGATAATAAATCATGCAGGCGTGTGATTGCATGTCGGATCCATTTCAGAGACCTAATTAACCGTTGATCGATCAGGACAGGAGCCTGACACACCTACAGCCCGGGGAGGAGAAAGACCGGCCAGTACGCATGCATTACACCAGTTAAAGGTACTCCAGGCACGTGACAGAGCATAATAGTAAATCACACTACACTGTATGATCCACGCATGCACTCGTTTACATTCAAGAGAAGAGAATGTAAGTCAGAGGATGATGCTCTCAAATGCAGCTTTATCGACGAAAACATCGATCGAACGCCTCTACTGTCAACAGGTACAATTCACGACTTAAATGAGTTCATGACTGACTGGGAGAGAACATTTTGAGATGTACGGCGTAGTATGTGACGTACAGACGTGAGAAACCACTCCGTAGTGAAACAACGGCTGGGCGATTAGAAAAGATTATGATAATTATTGCGATGCAAATGTTGGTTTTATCTTTATGGTTTAGTGTTTTTAGAACGTCAGCTGAAACACTTGTTGTTTCACTCGTGCATATTTTGATGTTGAAAAAACTCCTACTAACGCCTGTTAATGTGAAGATTTTTCAGGTTTCTTTCCTCCTTTGTGACAGTAAACTGAATGTCTTTGGGTTGTGGACCAAACAGGAGGTCCAGAACCCATTTGAGGACCGCATCTTGGGTTTTGGGAAACTCTTTTTCACCATTCTCTGACGCTTCATAGACCAAGCAATTCATTCAGAAAATAATTGACAGATTAATCGACAATGAAAGTTAAAATGTTAGTTGCAGCCCTTCAATAAATATACCTCAATATGTAAGTCAAAATGTTTTGCTGTACTCCAAAGACATACGAGACACTGACTTTACACAAACTACTGCAGGTTAAAGTGGACTAACCAAACACTTGGCGCTGACACGCACACTAAAGATTAACTGTAAACTGGCTTAAATACACCTGTTAACATAGCAGCAAACGACCCATGATGCAGCGCTCTCTGTAAAATACTGCATGTGCCCTTGTACTCTGTTCATTCAATGAATGTGAATGAAGAAGGAGAGAGCCAAAGGAAAGAGCTAGAAAAGTGTAACACCAAAGCGACCCTCGTGCCACTGGCTTAAAAGAACGTTGGTGAAAATGTGTATTCACAGTACAGGCATTTACTGCATCCCATGTAGTTGTGATACACTGAGTATATATTCGATATATTGCCCAGTCTTAATTTCAATGTAGTTTTACCTCCTCCAGTTACTTACAGCCAACCTTCACAGGACAACATCACAAAAAGAGGGAACTATTGAGGGAAGGGTGGCCATTTGTTCTAATCAGCTTTCTGTTGTTCTCTGCCAAACAAAGCATTTGCGTTCCTCTCTTCATCTGCCTGTTGTCTCTGCGGTGACACACTGGTCCTAATTGCACTTCCCCTCTCTGGCTAAATCCACCGTTATCTCCTGGGAATCCATGTCATCTCCAGAAGTCAGCTCCCATCAGCCAGATGTTGAGTAGTTAGCATTACTGCTCTGCACACGTCACTGTGCTGCAGAATGATGGAACATCTGGACCAAAAAAAAAAAAAAAAAAGGTCTGCAGGGGACAGTGCATTACCGCCATCCCCTACAGACCATCGTGTCGGCTCATCTGCTGACTGTGCACGCAGCATTCAGTCCACTAAGATCAGACAACTTGCTGGTGTAATCTGGCGTTACCATAAAAATAAAGCCAACAGTTGTGGAGTCTCTAGACCACTGCTGCTCCAGAGAGGAGTCTTGCACTATTTGGGTCAGAGTGCAACTAAATTGTGAAGCTGAAAGAGAATAGCGTTACAAGCAAAGTGAACACAAAAAGGCTTAAAATGGTGAAAGGAGCTTAGATCAATCAGGACAGCTGAAAAAGGGATCACATTTGTACTAGAGATACTTATCTCTTGCTGCCAGAGCGCAGCTGAAGCACAACAGCCTGCATGCAGCTCAGTGGCTTAACACACACCTGTACTGTGGCTCAGGCCGACCAGCAATCATATTAACCATATTTACACAGCGTGCCAGTTCAGTATGTCTGCTGCTGTATCCACAGAAAGCTTTAATAAAAGACAGCCGTTACTTCTGATATAAACAACTGAGAAACAGTGTTCATAAAAAAAAGATACAAGGAGAGAACACACGGGTTATATTAAACTGGGATGATGCACAGTGGTCACAGAAACCCACAGTACGTCATCCCACATTTGTTACAAATACCAGGGAGCGAACATGGCCTTTGCAGGATTTAAAACCTGCAATGCAACCTGCAAATTTGCAATGTCTCCTGAGCTCCTTTAAAACGTTCACAGGTCACGTGCAGATACCTGTAACTGAAAATGGGATCTGTGCGTTAAAGCGTTCACCTTAAGAGGCCCACACCAGGCACCAAAACTCTGCTCAGCGGCAAAATGTGACCCAAACCGAGCATGAAGTAATGACACCTCAAACGTACCACAGAGTTAACAGCTGGGCGTCCTGATTCCTCACAACATCATTTTCATTTCAATCTCTCTTTTCTGTCTCTCTCTCTCTCTCTCTCTCTCTCTCTGATCAGTGTTTTGTGGTGTGTCCCCTCCCTGTCCACACCATCTCTGCTCCATTAGACTAATTGTGCTGTAATAATCTCCACTGATGTGTGCTTCTAATATCTTGAATGGTCATGTTACCCTATTTTGATTACCCCATTTCAAAGCCCCTGCTGCACTCTCTGTAATCCATTGCCCTCGCTAAATGATAAAAAAGTGTAATTCAGATGAGTGGAAAAAAACTGCAGTGGCACACATTGGCGTACAACTGGACGGTGAAAATATGATGACAGTGAGCCTCAAGGTTAAATGTCATGAAAATCCCTTCGTGGTGGAGATGAACAGAATGCTGGTTTGTATGTAGCATGCAATAATATGCAAAATGTGCGCGCAAACATGCACGCGCACGCACACACACACACACACACACAGCACGGATGGCAAATTAGGGAATTACAGCTTGGCTTAATGTGTAGCAGAAATTTAATTCAAAGATGTCCTAACTGATGAGAAGGAAAAAACAGGGCTGGTTGGATTGCAATATAGCCCGCATTTATGTAAATCACACCATACGCGTCTCTAACCCAAACAAAAGAGGCACTTATACCCTGCATATGTAAAATATAACTTGGCTGCTGTTGTGCTCGTAAGAGGATTTAACACGCAAGTCAATTCCTTTAGTGTAAAACAGATACTACCCCGTTACAATAGGCTGCACAAAGTGTGCGATTAAGGCTTTTGAAAAGGATCATTTTCAGAAATAAGGCCATTTATCTGTTTGAGGTGTATATGCATTACTGAGCCACGTTCAGCTTAAGATACATCTATTCTCCCTCCTGATTATCATGCTGTTGCCATATTACCACAATGCGAAAACTGTTGGAACTTAAGTGTGTGCCTATGATATTAAGTTTATACCGGTTTCATCCTATTGTGTGCCTTGTATCTCTGGCTGGGCTAAACTGCAGTAAAGCAGTAAGAGTTTGTCTTCATTTGTAGGCCACACAACTCTCTAAATATGTGTCAGGATCACTGCAGCACTTTTTTTGGTAAGACACCACCGCTCGTAAAGAAAGGTTTTCTGCACTCAAATTACCTAAAATCACTGTATGGGTGGATTATCCAGAAGCCAGCGGACTTTACTCGTTCCCTCTCATGCTCCACGGCCCTCTCACTCCCCAACATCCGCAGGGAGAACTTGTTGACTCCCGGCTGGAGCATCGCCCCAAACTGCCGGTGCATGAAGCCGGCTTGGTATAGCCGGTCATCTTCAGGTATTATTTGCTCGGTGCCCTCCAACTTGATGAAAGTTGATTGGTCAAAAATAGATGCTTGCCCGGCTGCGCCACTCAGACCACCCGTTGCCCGCTGCTGGGCCCCGGGGCCGTGCTCACCGGGGAAACTCTCGCTGACACCTGCATCAGCCTCGGGGATGAGGCACCGCTGCTCCGCTGGGTCTGAGCCGGGAGGATGCCGCCCGGTGATGGAAGAGATGCTGCCTCGAAATAAGCGACAGTCCCCGTTCAAGTTGGTCTTCACAGTAACATCCCTGTCCAAGTCTTCGCTTCTGGCCTCCTCAATGCTCTTGCAACTGCTTGCAGGAGACAGAGAGGACAAATGTTTTAGCCGAATACTTTTCCTCTTAGTGTCCTTGTCGCCGTTGTCTCCTTCATCAATCACGAAAGGTTTTTGCCCAATATTTTGCGGCAAGCTGTAGAGCCGTTTGCGCATGGAAGACTGAAATCTTTCCATTTTGAAGAAGAGAAGAAATGCGCTCTAAGGACAGCCCGTAAAAACAGAGGGATGAATCATGTATCTCATACACTTGGGGTGCCACTGGAGGCAAAACAGTGACGGCGCATCCGCAGGACAGGTCGTATCTTATTTGACACTTGGGACGTGCCTCTGTCCCCTGGTTCAAACATTGAGATGCGTCAACGATACGCGGCCGCTTCCATCCGACGGTCATGTAAAAGCGTTAAATGGGAAATGCATGTAAATCCAGGTATCCCCACACCGCGTAGAAGAGAGCGCATCAGGATGCAGCATGCTGAGCGTCGGACGTGCCGGAGTGGGAGAATGCCGCTGAGCTCCTCAATGACAAAGCATGATCTCCACCTCCCCAAAATATCTGAGCTCTCTGTCAGTGCAAGGTGATGACACACATGCACGCAGACGGGTCCGGGTTTCAGAGAGCGCTGACATCACTGATCCATCACCCTCCCGCTTTCTAATAACGTGAATATTGATGGAGCTAATCTATCGGGTTGCCATAGGAGCCAGGATGGCACATGCGCTCACCCCGCCCAGTCAGTAGCCTACAACTGGAGAGGATGATTCAAGGATGCGATCCAGCCTTGGAGTTGATAGTTCACCCAGCTAGAAAAAAAAGCGGCGGGATGTCGTGCGTGGTCAGCTCCTCGTGCTTTAACGTGCGGGCTGAAAAAAAAACTGGGTGGCAAGATTTTGTCAAAATGTGCAAATATCTGTCGGAAAATAACAGACTGAGAGCTCGAACTGGTTTTGAATAGTTTCCATAAAGCTTCTTGCTCTGGAATGGGTGGTCTTTCAGACTGTAACACGCGCATGCATTTAGAGACTTATATGTTTAATAAATCACAAAGTCAACGCAGTCAGAAAATCTCACAATTGCTCTGTCAGGATTTTATTTTAAGTCTTAATTCTCTTAAGTCTCTTTAATCGTGTTTTCTGTTCTAAGTGTCTTCATGAAAGCCCATTGTCTGTTTAAAGTCAATTGACTGCACTGATATCTACAGTGGACCAGAGGTGAAAGGTTTTAGAAATGCTGATGGACGTGGACGACAAATACAATAAGTGTAGATTTCGAGGTGGATGCAGGGGATTCGCCCCCCTCAGTATTTAGAACATGTGCACTGCCCCTCCAATAACAACATGAAATAAGCAGAGGAATTGTATTTTTGGTTTAACAAGGTCTCAGATTTGATCGATATTTTAACCGGTTATGGCCCAAATGTGTTGCAGGCCATAACCACAGAGATGTTCAGAATGTGCAGCTTTTAACAAATCCTGCAGAAACACACAGGAGCTATTGAAAGTCCAGGGATTTACATGATATGTTTAATTAAGTGTTTTAAGAGGTTAGTTCCTCAAACAAAAAAACAGCACAGAAGAGTAAATTGTGTGTGGAGAATAAATATGTGAAGACAATGCAGAATGTGTCTATAGTATTGAATGATATTTTGAATTTGGTGCCTGAATTTGGTGTCTTCCTTTACAGACCTTTACACCATCGACTGAAGGGAATAAATCCGTGCATAGAAAATTCACCACAGTGCAGGCAATGAAATGTTTGATGCTCACGGTTTGCCGGGGGAGGAATCCCAGACCCCGACATGACCTACACCCATGAACAACTACAACCATAAATGACTAAAACAATTATAACAAGTCAGAGTCATTCACTCGATGGAGCTTTAAAGTCACAGCGACAGTCTGCGATAAACAAACCATTCAGGGAAAACTATGCCTGCAATCCACGATCACCGCTCCGAACTGACGTCAAGTGACTTCTCACCTACGGGGGAACTGATTGATTCTAATTTTCACATCTACTGCACAGACTTTGAGCCTAAAGCCTGAACACTGGAGAGAAGTCGATTTGCAACGCGGTCAATATCTTCTATGTTGATTGTTATTTTTGATTTGTTTTTTTTTTTTGGTCATTCCCTGTGTTATGATGAATTATACTCTCGGTGTCTGCAGAGCTTCATTGTTATTCCCTGAAGAATAAGCCATGTGGAAGTGCGATGAAGAAAAAGCAAAAGTGTGCACATCCAGGCCAAAGTATTTGGGTGCAAGACAAAAAAAAAAAAAAAAAAATCACTGAAGGTCAGACCATATATACAAGTCTACACACTGCGCTCAAAGTGGATAATTTAATTGTTCTGCAAAATTCTCTTATGTGGGCAGCGTTTCAGTGCAGCAGCCTCAAGTAGATCTGTTGGATCGAAAGGTTGGCCACATAAGAGAGTGTTTTTAAAAAAATCTAATTATCCACTTGGAGTGCAGCGTGCAGACTTGTATATTTTTTGTGAGACGTTTAAAAGTAATGAAATACCCTCCTGGCACTTGTCAGCATGGCGACTTGTTGACAGTCACATTAAAATCACATCATTCAAAGGCACTGGTTTTTTTATTCATGATTTTCATTGGTTTCTGTCCAAATACTTTCTCATTATGTAAAGGTTATTTAAATACCAAAAACACCAAAGGAGCGATACAATATACACAACCATTCAAATGTATTTCTGGTACAAACCAGCACGGAACAGAACAGACTGTGAAGTCTACAGAAGAAACACACGCAAGAGATTATACATGAACACCGTGTCATATGCAATTAAACAGACGCTGTCCACCTGACCTGTCCTATCATGTGTTCTTTGAGGCCTCATGTTATTTGTGTCTTTGTCCATCAGTAATCAAACCGCATTTTGCCCAAAACAATCTGCGTCTCGGTGTCAGCGCTTCAAGTACGGCATCTCCTTATCATGAACCTCCCAGGTTAGGATTTCACACTCTGTGCCTTATTTAGTACACTCCAGTCATCACTCTCGGTTATGTTAGTACGCAGCAGAAAAACCCTGTAGGTTGAGCTCTCTTTCCTCTTGTCATTTCTGTCTCTCGAGCTTTATTGGAGATATATTTTACATGCAAGAGACTCGACTGAATCCGCCTGATCTCTGTCATGTGTCTCGACGCAAATAAATTCATCGTACCCGTCCGATTGTGCAGAGAAATGACATTTACACCCAGAATATTGCGTAGGTGCTACTGTTAAGTTGCGCTTAGAAAAGGAAAGGAGAAAAATATGTGATCACAAGTGAAAACTGCCACAGGAAAAGTGTAAGTAGGAAGTGAAGAATAAAAGTCCAAATGAAGGTTACAGTGAGATTTCTATATAAAAAAAAATCTCTCCAACAAAGTCGAAATCAACCCACTTTTTGTTATTAAATAAAATCCACTGTCTGTCAAACGAACTGGACAACTTAGTACCTGAACCAGAGATTAATCCACAGAAACAGAACGACAAATCATTTTTGTCCAAGTGTTCCCTCTTTTTAGCCTTTTTTATTCAGGGTTCACAAAGTCACAGATGTCTCTTTGTTCTAGTTGTGGACAATTTGAATCCTATTGACCTAATATTCCAGGACATGGCTTTATTCTGTCGTGGGACTCGGGTCCAGATAATTAACACACCAGTTTAAAAGGCACAATGTCCCAGCACAGTGTATACACTATATGACCAAAAGTTTGAGGACAATTTAAAAAAAAAAAACATCCCATATTTAATTGCTCAACATGTCATTCCCGACTGCTGTTTAAGTCCCATCATTTCTGGTTCTTACTTTTAAGAAGATTTTAGGACCTGGCGACAAGGATTTGCTCCCATTCAGCCACAAAACCAGGGTGATGCGTCCTGGCCTCCAGTCTGCATTCATGTTCATCCCAAAGGTGTTGGATGGGGCTGAGGTCAGGGAGCTGTGCAGGACACACCGGGAAAACCATTTCTAAATTGATTGAGCTTCATGCACAGGTTGCCATGTTGAAACAGGATCGTTCTCAGGATCTTTTTTTTTCTTTAAACAAGCTGTTGGGGGCACAGTGTTGTCATTACAAGCTGCAGCACTCAGACTTCCCTATAATTAAACATATTAAAGCTAATAGCTAACAGCTGCACACCAATGCTACAAAAGGTGCATGAACAGGGTTGTCCTCAAACTTCTGGTCATGTAGTGTCTGTATCTGGTCATCACAGCATAGGTATGGAAATTCTGCCCCAAAAACATCAACCAGGAAACATAAAATACACCCCCCCCCCCTTCACTACTCTGCCTGCTGAACTTTCTGCAATAATTTGTTGAGTGTGCTGCCCACTGCTGTCCACGAGCAGAAAAACACGTCCTCTGCATGTTTGAAATCTCATGTCTGTCACTATTTGATAAAAAACATTTGAAAATGATTTACTCTGCAAATGTGTCAACTTCTGCGACAAGTAGGTAATAAACGGAATTCTATATTTAATTAACGATTTACTTTTCACCTCCATTTTCTGGTGCATAAAATCCTATTGACACGGTTTCACCCCCTGAATTTCATACGCAAAACTGTGCGTGCACTGACAGTTTAAAATAGGATTTTATTTAGCATAAACACGCATCCACAAAGCTCGTCCCACACGGAGAAGGTGTCAGGGGTTTATTCTCTGTGGTTTCATTGGGCTTAGGTCAGGGGTGTCAAACTCCGGTCCTCGAGGGCCACAATCCAGCATGTTTTAGATGTTTCCCTCTTCCAACACACCTGA
>JAPQRN010000022.1:13531044-13552405 GCA_037367275.1 Coranthus polyacanthus | reverse complement strand
GGCCCACTTCAGCCTGACGAATACAGACTGTAGCTTATTAATGATTTATTGACCCTTCATTTTATACGCTCAGATAACAAAAAAAAAACACAAAAAAAACACCGCTTCATTCCAGTGATGTGTGTCTTTTTTTTTTTTTTTTTTTTTTTTTTGCTGTAACCTTAAGGGATTAGCTAATAAGACTTGGCTGCTGGACAGATATTCATGATGGACAACACTCTCAGTAACAGAGACGTCTTAAAATGATTCGTTTCGAATGGCATCAATGTCAGAAACACCGGCGGCATCACTCCCCTAAAAAAAAAAAAAAAAAAAAAAAAACCGCATTTCGCCATGATGTAAGGAGAGTTCATTTCTTACCGTTCTGAGAAGAAACAGACTGCAGCATAAGCGCTCCAAATATCGCCAGCGAGAAGGACATGACTGCAGCTTTTCGCTTGCCAGGTACCATCTTCGGAGACGAGAGATGGAAAATGCCGGTGACGAGCGCTAAGGTGACCCGAGCGGGATATGGTGATGAGGATGTGGAGAGGGGAATCGCCGAGGCTCCCACCTCTAGACACTCCGATCGTGTCACGCAGAGAGGGAAGTGTCGCTAGGTAGACTAGCGGGAGCCGACAGTACTACTGCTGGATACCTGTGCAGCTCTCTGCCGTCAGCCCGGTGCAGCAAGGGAACCACCTTTTTTAACAGCCCAGTCCAATCTTAAATCCCGCGAGATCTTGAAGGAGCGCAGAGAGACGAGCACACACCGTCCTGCCATGAAGTGTAGCAGAAATAAAAAAAAATAAATAAAAAAAAACTAAGCGTCATTATCTTCTAAGGCAGGTTTCTACTATCAGGATTTATATGGTAAAATAAAAAAAAATATATATGTAAAAAGGGATTATTTCTGAGCTTTGCTTTGCTTCTCCAGTCCATCCAACCATCTTAACCAGTTTACCAGCCAGCTGGTCAGTCCAGTCAGCTTGACCGCAGGACTGACTGGACTGACCAGCAACCCCAAGCCCACAAACATGTGCAGTCTGGTACACCGACTAAACCAGCCCTGTGTATACCCACCTCTCCAATAAACTCTTAAAATGCTCAAAGAAAGGACTGGATGGGTTATGATTTAGGACATAGAGCAGGTAAAATCACACACAGACTCGTAAGAATAATTACCCATCAGTCAATCATATTAATTACAGTCCAGCTTCCGGCTTATAATAGATTTAACAAACACATATAAGCTAAATACTGGAGAAAAACAATACTAGTAGTATCCCCTATAATAATATTAATGCCATGCCTAATTAACATATACACTACAAACACTTATTTGACCACAGATTCTGAGGAATGTTTTTCAGTTTTTCAAAGACATACCTTTTCTACTACCACGGACCTAATTATATCCACATTTTGTGTATTTGCAAGTAATCCAGATAAAAGCAGCTCTCAATGCATATAAACTATGTGATACAATCCGTTTTTGGCACAACAGCAGAACTCCTTGTGACTATTTTATTTTATTTAAGTTATTTTCAACAGTATCATACAAAAACTATGAGCTGTAGTCACCGTTACACAAACTGGGCGACTACTAGACATTAATTGTGCCATGGGTCAAGGCTGACTAAGCCCTGACCTCAGCAGCACCTGCTGCTTTAAGTACACAATCCTATTTCTCTTTGAACTAATATCGGTAATGGCAGACTCACACAACAACGGTGTTCCCTCATTTCTGAACGGAGCTAATAAACGGCCCAAACTACAGAGTCAATATACTGTACAAACATACAGTTTGATTTTTCTCCAGTTCAATTAGCAAAGTGTGATGAATTTGAAAAAAAGGGAATATTTTTATTATATTATTCACGCATACATTTAATATGTATCCAATATTCTTAAATAAACAAATAAACTAAAACCCAGAATTGTTAAATATCAAAATTAAAATGAAACCTAAATAGTTAAACCAGATTTTTTTCTGTGTGTAAAATTTAAAAAATTACACAATTTCTTATCTTTTTGCCTCTAAAATACTAATGTTGACTCTGACTCTTTCACTTATGCAACACTCTGAGGGAGGTGAGGCAGAGGATGCAGAACGTAGACTAGTCCACAGGGTGTGGTTCACAAGCACGGAACAAAAACCTGGCTGTGAACGTACATTTTAAGTGTCCTCAACGCCAGCATCTACCAGACGCATGAGATCAGAGCCTAAAGGCCAAAACCTTAATTCTGGACATATAATCCAGTTCCAGTGAGTTGATTCACTGTAGCTACTTCTGCATTATATAGACAGAGTGACTGCTTCCTGTGAAAAAACTAAATTCCTTCGCACTAATAAGTCCCATATTTATTATTGCTCTGGCAGATCAGTCTGGTTCTGCTCCCATTCAAACTGATCTAAACTGAGTCTAGATTCGGTTGAGTGTGCGCAGTGCTTGATGAAGTTTTACTGAGTCAGTAAGCTAGCAATTAGCATTAGCTCACCCATGTCCAAATATGGTCACTTCTGGTTCCAAAAAAGCCGGAAGTGACCATATGCTCAAGTCCATGACCATAGGTCACCATTACGTCATGGCCACTGCTTCTGCAAATGTTGAACTGTTTAAAACTTGAAATCCTGGGAAAGCAAAGAATAATCTAGTTAGTTAATTTAGACTCTAACAGCTAATAACCAGGTATGTTTTTAAAAAGAATTTTAACTTTTTTTTCATTTTCAACCCTAACTTTGAAAATCTTACCAGTCAAACACATGAGAAACAACTAGATTTAACATAGTTTGTTGTCATGGGTTGTTTTAGTCATTCATATTAGAAAATAAAAAACTGCTGTCTTTGTATTTGTTGAAATTATTCATGTTCACTTTTTATATACAGTATGTTGTCAGAAAGCAAGAAAAATGAAAAAGGAGGTGACAAATTATTTTTCAACTCACCATACATAGATGTGGGCATGTTTTAAGTTATTATCATAATCTTTATTTACACAACATTTAAGCAAAATAACTGAAGTAGTGCTTATCACATCTAAATGACCTTGCTGGTCTTTTGTTTTCATTGTTTCAGTGTATCCCTGTGAGGGTATTACAATGGGGTCTGTCTCTCTGTCTGTTTGTCCAGACCTGTAACTCAAAATCTACAGCATTCTTTCAACTAAAAAGATTTACACAAGGTAGGTCTCTAACCTACCTTGTGTAAATCACAAGGTAGGTTATTGGTCTGCCTGGATCCAGATCTGGATTTGCTCAGTTTTAAGTGACAAGCAGATATTATCTGCGGTGCCATCTAGTGTTAAATCAGTGCAAACAACTTTGAATGGCTCATGATTGTTTACTGGAACAGAACATTTAACCAGCTTGTACAGTGTTGAGCAGCTGCATTACACGTCTCAGCTCAATATTAACTTTTATATTTAATGTTTGCATCTTGAAAATGATACTAGTTTGCTTCTCCGTAGAAAGGTTTTTCTACGTTCAATGCTGTCCCCAGGGCAAATTTGAACAGTTTTCAATACTTTTACGACTCATAACAGAAAAATGTAATTTACCATTCTCAGACTTGGGCATGTTTTTGCTTATTATTGTATCGTGATCTTTACATTTACATAACATTTAAGAAAAATAGCTATGGAGATTTGCTTATTGTATCTGTCTTGTATTGCATTACACACATATGGATTGAAATGTTATTTTAGATTGTAGAAAAAAGGTGAATCACATTTCTCTGTCAACCTATAATTGCATTTGTGTAATAATGATTTTTTTGCATTTTTATATTAGTGTTGCTGTTACTGAGTGTTCATTGTTCACGTGGTGGTGTGACTTATATGCCAGTGAAAGAGAAAAAGGAAAAGGAAGTTAAAATATTGGAAGATTGAAAAGTAATACATTCAGTCCTTAAAGCCTCGAGGCCGCTGTCACCTCATATGTAGTGAGAACATCATGGGTTCAATCCTGTTACAACGACTCAGGCTGCCTGTCTTTAAAGTAAACCACGTCTCCAAAGAATTATATCGATATGGGTTACAAACAGTAAATATGATTTGGAGGAGTTTGTCTGTTCTACATGTGTCCGCCCCCAAAAGATATAAGAGATAAGAATTACTTGTCCGCTTGACCAGGTGCCAATGCAGAGAATCAACAAATACTCAGCAGAGCAATGCTGCCATTTAGTGGTCACGTTGGGTACAAAAGGGTAGAATTTTACAAAGCAGGCTGATGAGGCAACGCTAAAATAAATAAAGCACCTATAAACACAACCCAACAGATTTTCTTTCAGCCAGCAGTATAAATTTGCAAGTCAAATCACAATTACTTTTTACAACGTACAATACTCACGTAGAACTGGTCTCTACTGCAAGTTGGAGTAAATACATTTTATTATGGAAATATGGACAAGATTTCATTGTTTATGTACTGAGAAAGTGTTTGGGTGATGGGGTGAGTCCTGCAGCTGAGTCCTGGAGAGTCTTTTTTAAAATTTTTATTTTAGGTTTTTATTTCTTTTTTTCAACAATTCAAACAATTCAACCAAAGTGACACAGTGACACATTTCCTAACATTGTCAACTTTACACGTAACACAAACATAATTACATATTTGATAAATGTTGAGTAAAGGTGGGTTCGACACACCAGTTTTCTTTTTAACATCATTCATGTTTAATTTTGTTCCCAAACATCCTTCTCCACAATAACCTCACAACTGAAACGCAGGTGAACATCAAAAGCAAAGCAACTGCCAACAAAGCTGTGATGACATCAACAGAGTAATAAACAAACCAGGACATTTTGTTGGACTGTGCCTTCAAATGAGCTGCTCCTTTATGCCTTATGACATACTTTATCCAGAATACTGCTTGGTCCAGTGGTTTCATGGGCTGATCTCTGTGCAACCGTGACAACCTCTGCATGTTCTCCCTGTAAGAAGGATTGTTAAGAACTGTCATCAATGCATCTGCAAACATGTGTCTATTGAGCTTGGCGATGTCCACAATCACAGCTCCTCCCTTTGCCCTGATCCTGGAGAGGTTATCAGGCTGATCGAAGAATAAGGGAAGTCCGACTAATGGCACTCCATGGTAAATTGCTTCCTGAACCCCATTGGTGCCTCCATGGGCAACGAACACTTTAGTTTTGGGATGTCCTAAAAGGTCATTCTGCGGCAGCCATTTGACCAGTAGTGTGTTATTGCCCAAGTTGGCAGGCCTTTGTCCTGTGTACCTCCATATGATCTTCTGAGGCAGTTGGGCAAATGCCCCAGCAATCTCCTCAGCAACATGTTGAGGAAGCTTCCCGACTAAAGTTCCTAAGGTCATCACTATGATCCCATGATCACCAGAGCTCTGAACAAACTCCTCCAGGTCTGCAGGGAGCGGCTTAGATGGCTTGCACTGGAATCCACTCATGTAGACTATATTTGGCATCGTAGGTCGTGGGAATTCAAAGACAAAATCATTCCTCATTAGCCATATATCAGCATCCAGGAAAAACGTTGAGTAATCCACATCAGGACCAAAGTACTGTCTAACTATTGGTTTGTAATGAGGTTCCGTGATGGATGATAGTGTGTACATCCCAATGTAATATCTAAAAACATTCTTGATTCTTTGAGGAAAGGTCATCTTATCTGTCAACTCTGTTGCAGTAAAGGGTATGTATGACAGAGGTGAGGGGGCAATAAGGAAGTGAGCTTCTCCTTGGATGGTCCATCTGACATTGAAAACAAGAGGAACTTGGAGCAGACGTGCCAGGATTGTTCCTCCGCCATGGCCGGGGTCGGTCAAAACCACATCAAACTTGGCATCGTGGAAAGTCTGCATCAAGTTTTTGTCTTCTAACATCGCAACAATAAGTTCACCTATTTTCTTATGGAGAACAGTGAACTGTTCCACCACGATCCGCTGCAGCTGAATATTAGTCCAGATGTAAGACCAAAAAAATGCAGGATTAGCTTGAAGCCGTAAATCTATTTGACGAGACAAAAAGGTTTCAAAATTTTCGTCAAATCCACCAGCGCTGGGAAGGCTGACAGAGGTGTAGAAAGGAGACTTCTCTTTGATGTACCAACTATCTGACGGGCGAATCACAGTGATCTCATGACCGTTGGCCTGCAGTTCCTCTATGAGTATTTTCATGTTTACCCAATGACTTCCATCCAATGGGAACACTAGGATTTTCCCAGCAAATGACCTGGACAGTTGTACCAGCAGTAGAGATAATGTGAAGAAATTAGGTACCTTCATACTGACTTCCAACCAGAGACTGTGGTAGAATTTTTTTGCTTGGTGAGATGCTGAAAGGAAGATAGAGAGAGAAAGTTGTATTTTGTGAAGTTTAATTCCTTACGGAATGGTCAGATAAGCATACAGAATGCAAGGCAGTCTGCGGAGTATGAGACAAAAGACAAGAGGGTTCAGGCCTTTTTCTAGGCTGCTGAGGAGAGAAAACATGCAACGGGAGTGTATTGTTCAGATGACAGTTGTAGGCTACCTGCGTACAATGACTGTTTGTGCTGAGGAGTAACAAGTATAGGCTGATACAGAGAGTGTAGAAAAATGGCAAGGTCCCAGAGACAAGTGGCCATTGATGAGTTGAAGAAACAGTATCACGTCTAACAAGACAGAACAAACTGTACTTTTCCCATAACAGGACGTTAAAAATACAGAAAAACAAGTGAGTACTGTCGGTGTTGGTTGCATGTTTTGTGTGGCAACGTCATATACATAACTAGGTAAACATTAACAAAAAGAGTTGCTTAACACAGTGTACAAAGTGAAACATGACTGGAACAAAACAAAATCATAAAGATAAAGTAATTTCTATTTTTGAACATACTTCCATTAACCATAATAATAGTAAATTCAAAAATTGCAGAGAAAACTGTAAACTTTTACACACATGATGTTACGGAATTTTGTTGTTTGCTTTATATGCACTTTACATCCTATTTTCTTATAGGATTAAAATAATATTAATGTAACATTAACACTTACCCAAATCGACTGGAACAGGAAAAGTAATCCAACTTCACTGTGTATATTTATCTACTTTATAATAAGTAGTGAACGCCCTTCTTCAACTAGCTAACATGTGGTTACATGTCATGAACTCTGCTTACTGGGCTCAGAAAAAATAGCTTATCTATAAAGTCTGTACTGTTGCACGTAAGGACACTATAGTACAGCCGAGTGCAATGTATATATACTTGTCACAGTGCTGCTAAAACAGCAGTGAGTGTTGAGTTTTAAGTGGAGCAGATATCATCTGTGCTGCCACCTAGTGTCAAGTCAGTGCACACAAATTTGAATGTGCTCATGATTGTTTACCTGAACAGAATCTTTAACCAGGTTGTACAGCAGCTGCATTACATGCATACGCTTTAGAAAACATGGGGGGCTTTTACCACGCCATTGGCCTTCAGATTCCTGTATATTTGCTACAAGGCCCAATAAGAAGGCTACTGGAATTCAAACTTGCTCAGGCTTATTTATTTGTTCTAATTTCATTAAGGGAAACCCCCCCCCAAAAAAACTGTAAGCAGACAAACTAAAGAATAACTAAAAAGATGAGGTTTTCAAAAGTGGTTGTTACTGTTTCTTTGGGGCCACTGGGTTGTCAAGAGCAGCCTTGTTTTTCTCACAATGGAGATGAATTGAATGTACTTGGTTTTGATTTGGCTAAATGTTGCTGTTGGTGGAGTAGCAGGTCTATGCTATGCAGCTGTAATGGTCTATGCAGGGGAAATAAACAAACAATTAACATTTGCTTAATTAGTATACTGTGGTATATAAATTGATGGTTAACATACCGTGTACATTTGCTTCTGAGGTATTGAAAAAAATACTCCCAGATGGAAAATGTCATCTGTCCATGATTTTTTTTCCCCTTCTATTTATGTTCAAAGTACAGTTCAATTTAGAGTCCTGCTCATTTTTTCCACTTGTTTCTTTTGCTCACAGCTTTCCTATTTATTATGTCCACCTTGTACACATACCTCCATCATAAATAGTTTTAATTAGTGCTTGGTGTTTCATCCAAAAATGTTATCATGATGAGTCATATCAGTCGATATTGATAATTATCGCGATAAAAAAATAAAATAAAGTGAAATAAAAAGTAAACTGAATCTGTATCTGAATATGCAGGGACACAACATTGAAACGTTTGGTTTTATTTGACAATGTTAACAAAATAAACTCTGAAGAAAAAAAAAAAAGTGCAACACCATGATGATCATTATCACCATAATCATAGTCATTAATCTTCAAGAAAAATGTTTCCGAAAATTATATCTTGACATGGTGTTGTTATTATTATTATTATCGCCCAGACAAAGTTTCAATGAGAGAAAGCAGCTGTTCAATCCAAAAACCCATCATTATAATTGATAGTAATAATAAGTTAATAATTCCACACGATACCATTAAACATTGATATTTTCTGAGACGGTTATGACACCATGATAATCTCATACATTATTTTATTTTATTTTTTTTTTTGTAGCTGAGCACAACTAATAGTGCCAAATAAATGCATGTCATGTAGTAATGTACAAAAATCAGCAGTAAATGTTAACAAAATGAAACAGAAGTTGTTTTGCAGTGATATGCTGGTCAAATAATGGGAGTGTACCTAACCCAGCACTGCCCTCCAGCCCTTTGTTGTTGTTCTCACGCTAACATGCGAGATCCGTAGACCCGACCCACTGCGCGGTCGCATTCCGCCCCGACTTCCCCTCTGCCAGCGGCCTGGTGGTGTGAGATGAGTAGAAGATGTCGGTGTCGGGGCTGAAGGCCGAATTGAAGTTTTTGGAGTCAATTTTTGACCCAAATCACGAACGATTCAGAATAATAGACTGGAAACCCGATGAACTTAGTTGCCAATTCAACGTCACGGGAGAGAAGCTGCTTATCATCCACTGCAACATTACGGTGAGTCCAGGCCAGCTCTGCGCACAAGCTAACCCTGTCACTGACTAACGACTGAAACCAAATCATTCCGCGGAAGGTTCCGTGTTTACAAATCAACTACGAATTAAGTGTTGTTTTCCTTTAATTTTTTGAGCGTTTAGCCGCCAAGGTTTAAGAAAAGTCACGGATTAAAGGAAACAACGCGGCTCCGGTGTTAAATTCACTTCAGAAAGTGTACAATAAAACGTCGATTATTAACGACGCTGCGGCGGGTTTTGCTAGCCTTGTAACTGAAAGTAACGATACCGCTAGCTTGTTTTGTTAGCCAAAATAACTGCGTTACACTTCGCAGCACTACAGCTACGACTGCTAACTTTGTAACTGCGGAACTGTATTTGGTTTAATAAGCACACCGTTCGGCTAAGGGATAAGAATAACTTTCACCACACCACGGCTGTTTTTTTTTTTTGACAAAAGTTTGGTAAAGAGCACGTCTGTCTGAACAGATGAACCGATAAATGTCCCGTACACTTCTTGACGTTTTTAGTGGCGGTTTAATGGAATGTTGTTGTCTACCTTTTTCAGTAAATAGACAGATTCCTCATGGCGAGATTTACTGGCATATGGTGGTAGAACGTGGATGTTATTAAAACGCTTGTCTTTTGTACGTGTGTAAAGCGATGTAATGTACATATATGATGAGTTGCAAAATTAGGAGCCTGTGTTGTAGTTGTTTTGCTCAGCCGGCTAATAATTTGCTTGTTGTGTTCATATTTTGTGGGGTTTTTTTTGTTTGTCTGGTTTTTTTTTTATCTGATGGACGCGGGCTATGATGATGGTATCTGGATATATGTATTTCAACACCTCTTCGTGTTTATGTATAGGGTTATGCACAATACTAGTCCGGTAAATAATATGAAGCGGTATGAATTCTAGGTGCACGTAGTAAATGAAGCTCTCTTCTTGTCGTGACACTTTTTTTAAATGCATGGTTAAGGTGGCACAGATAATGAATATACCTGACTCACATCCTGAGCACGTCCTTCTCTCCAAGGGGAAAAAAAAAACAAAACATGCCCACCGCTTCACTTATGCTCATTTTTGGGAACATCCTTCCTATGTCTGCCATCCGTATGACATCCTTGTGGTGTAAAAAAATACTCCCAGATTCTTATCCTGATCCACGGTTTGACTTCACTTACAGGACTTCAAATAAGCAATGCATCACACTGCAGTAGCAAACATGACTTATTTTCACAGTTTAAGATGGCTTAATGCCTGAGAATTGTCTTTTGAATCGTGTAAACTTAAGTGACAGACAATTTCACAAACAACTGTGCTCAGCGCTATGCTATTTGTCAGCCTGTGTGTGATGTATTCTTGCAGCACTACAGCTGGCAATAGACAGATCATTGTGTTTAGTGGGTGGCTGTGTGGGCTATGACATTTGCTTTGAAATCATTTTTAGCCTTTGAATAAACTTCATCTTGTTTTTATGTAGACCATTTTCTTCTGGGCAACATTGATCACATTTTTTGGTCTCTGACAGTAAGCTTTATTCTGTGTCAGAATAAACATAATCTGTAGGCAATAAAGCCATCAGCAGTTTAGCAGGACTGACACGTCCTATTGTTTACCTCTGTTGCAGGAATCCTATCCCTCAACACCCCCAATATGGTTTGTTGACTCTGATGATCCGAGTCTGGCCGAAGTATTGGAGCGGTTAGAGGATGTTAGAAAAGGCAGCACACTGGTAAGTCTTTTTGATTGTAGATAAAGCTTGCATACACAAAAATGTTATTTATCACTGTAATTGTGAAATCCTGGTGTATTTGAAGGGTAACTTTAGCCCCGATCTGAGCCTACCTCCACCCATTGCTTGATTCTGAAAACTGCTGAAAAATTATCGGGGAGTGAGGAGGGGCTTAGTGGAGAGGTGTGGATGTGTGGCACAGGAGTTGTTGAGCAACATCTGCATTACAGGAAATCACAAGACACCTATGCAGAACCATATGAAGGTCTGAAAGAATTAGTTTGGGTCTTTCTACTGCTGTAACACCTAAAAAGGCTCCACCTAAAAAAAAATACAAAAACAATGACCCAGTTCAGACTCAACATGCGCCCTGAGTGATCCAGTCTCATGTCACATGAAAGGACTCAGGATGCTTTCAGTCACTCAGGAATCGTTCGGAAGTGGTCTGGGACGTAGTTGTATTTCCCGCTTACCAGCTGCTATTCAAGTGTTTTAAAGAAGTCTGAAATAAATAAAAAAAACCCACAAAGATGTATTACAGGTGCTTCATATGTGTAATGCTGCCTGACGAGCTTAGAGCTGTCCACTTGTGATCGGACCACTTGTGATGCATGTTAAAGCAAAGCCTGAACAGGCCCAATATCACTTTGAAGACACAGTGCTCGATAGGTTTTTGGAGGTTTTGGATATTCATAGCAGGTGTTTTCAGACAGGTAGGGGATTAATATGTGATCGACAGCTGAAATTACTGATTGCTGTTAAGACTCCATCAGACACGACTTTACTACTCTACTCCATGGCGTGACACAAAAGTTTTGTAATGTGGCTTCAGTTTTCCATGACGGTGTGAAACAGCGTCAGGTCATCTATTTTTATATGTAGTCTTTTGATTTAGACTGAGAAGAGAGAGCTGCAGAAGAAAGGTGTGTGTTTCCAAGTCAAACTGACAGACGAATTTACCGATCGAGAAAGCAGTTTTAGGATGTAAATCCCTGCCCCGTTGAAATCTGGTGGCTAAGAATAAAGGGCTTGTGGATTTTAGAACAGTGAGTGGCGTGTTGATCCATTTTCACTCATACGATGAAGATTTTTATAAATTTGCCATTTTTTTCCTAAATATTTACATCAGTTTCATCACAATGGAGTCACATAATTCTGTTTCCAGCTCAAAAAAACATGTTTTAGTGTGCTCTTTGATGGAAGTGTGTTTTCATTTGCATTTAATTGTGCCGATTTGATTCACAGCTTCTTCAGCAGTTGAAGCGACTCATCTGTGATCTATGTCGGCTTTATAACCTGCCACAACATCCAGACGTAGAAATGCTCGATCAGCCTTTACCTGCTGGCCCGATTACGCAAGAGCGAAAGGTAAGCACTGTAAATAAGATGAACATTCAAAGTTCAAACTTATTTTATTCATGAAAGTTCAAACGTTGTTTAATTTTCCCACAGCATGGGCCTTCAGATGAGGTGACATCTGAAGAAGAAGAGGAGGAAGAAATGGGAGAGGTGCCTATATATTTTTGACAGTGTAGTGAATTGCCCAGTTTGTTTAACTTATTGTATCTGAACTTGTTTAATTCACTGTGGCAGCAGGACATTGACCTGGACCAAGACCTAGACCATTACGACATGAAAGAAGAGGAGCCAGCAGATGGAAAAAAGTCAGAAGATGATGGCATCGAGAAAGAAAATCTGGCCATCCTGGAGAAGATTCGTAAAAACCAGAGACAGGATCACTTGAATGTAACTGCTTATTTCTTTGTTGTTTTTCCACAGAAATGAGTAGGACTCTATCTTCTGAAGCTCCCACTGCTCATTTCCAGAGTGGAACGTAACTTTTTCTTTTTCTCTCTAATGTTTTCTGTGATGTTGTGTATGTTGCAGGGTGCAGTCTCTGGCTCTGTGCAAGCCTCAGACCGCCTAATGAAGGAACTCAGGGAGATCTACAGATCACAGAGTTACAAGACAGGTGACTACACAGCCAGGTTTCTCTGCAGCGGTGACTGTCATTGTTTTAACCTCATATGATTGAAATGCAGATTGATGTAAAGCCTTTTGTTTCTGTCATTTCACAGGTATTTATTCAGTTGAACTAGTCAATGACAGCCTGTATGAATGGCACGTCAAATTACGGACGTAAGGACTTACATTCAGTTACATTTACTTGACAAACATATTTTGTTGTATTGTGTTTTTTATGAGATATATCCTGTCGCTCTGTATTACAGGGTAGACCCAGATAGTCCATTACACAGTGACTTGCAGGTCTTAAAAGAAAAGGAGGGAGTGGACTACATTCTGCTAAATTTCTCTTATAAAGTGAGTCCTGTGATGAATCTTGTCATGTGTTTTGGGGTAAAATAGTTTTCTGGAGGCTCATGTTTTATTTTTCTTCATATTACAGGATAATTTTCCTTTTGACCCACCTTTCGTACGGGTAGTCTCACCTGTGCTCTCTGGAGGGTAAGTGTGTTGTGATCTTCCTTGCAGTTTTCATAAGATTTACTTGCTCTTTAGAAAGTATTCATTCACCAGGACTTGGTCCACGTTTGTTGTGCACAATTTTGAGATGGATTTTGTACTTTACTGTGAGAAATTAATCAGTGATTCTGTGCTTTGTGAGGATAGTGTGCTCCATTGTGGATATAGACGCGCAAAGCTATATGCGAAACACTAACTCGTCGAGCTTCAGCCACGATGAATCACTGACATCACATGTTACGCTTGCAGCTGTTGTAGATGTGTTGATGCTGTGCTTTGCTTGCACTAAAAGCTGATGTCTGCTTTTAGGCTAAAAGTGAACTTCAAGTCACGTTATGCCCATTATGTAAAAATGTAGTGCAGGTTATATGGTTTGCTTATGACTGACTGCAAATATCCTTGAGGTACACAAAAACATGAGGTGATTAAATGCATTTTAAAACAACGATTCACTGATATAATCACATTATGCTTCTTACAGATCAGTCATTGAATGAGTCAAAATAAGGCAACAAATGTGACTCGAAATTACTATTATAATTTGCATGTGTATGCAAAAGTTGCACTCACAGGTTTGCAGATTGAAATCATCTGTATTCTAAAAAAAAAAACAAATGTTTGTCCCAAAAGGAAAGTCATCACATTCTGACAAGTTGAAGAACAAGTGAACACTTTCTTAGATCAAATGCACATACACGCTTTGAAATATTTCATATTAATTTCTAACACTGCATGATATGTTTTCTGCCTCTAAGTTATGTTCTAGGAGGAGGGGCCTTGTGTATGGAGCTTCTCACAAAACAGGTAATGGATATATGCGTATTAGAACATAGTTTTTTCAAACCTGAAAAGGGAAGTGAACTCATGAGTTTACTTGTGTGTGTTTCCAGGGCTGGAGCAGTGCCTATTCCATAGAATCTGTCATTATGCAGATAAATGCAACCCTGGTGAAAGGAAAAGCCAGGGTGCAGTTTGGAGCCAATAAGGTAACCGATGTCACACTTCATCAATGAAGCGTTCAGATCGGAGTGTTCTTAAAACTTTATTAAAACTTACTTTGAAACTTTTCAATAAACATTAGTCTTTTTTTTTTTTTGCCTTTTAGAACCAGTACAATCTTGCCAGAGCACAACAGTCGTACAAATCCCTTGTGCAGATTCATGAAAAGAATGGTACGTGAACGTGTCTAAATGATTGTGGCTCAGTAGATGTTTTCATATCGATCAGTTAGAAAGTAGATGTGTTTTGTGTTTTTACAGGCTGGTACACACCACCCAAAGAGGACGGATAAGGCGCTACAACCACTATGCACTGGGAACATGTCTTTGGGTCAAAGTATCTTTTTTATATATATATATATATATATTTTTATATATACATATATATATATATATATATATATATTCCCCTGTCTGACTTACTGGGAATATATCATCTTTCTCGTGGAAACCATCTCGTTGGCTCATCTGACAAGACAAGTATTCCTTTGCCCTGCTCTGGGAAAGACTTTATTCTGGTATCATGTTGCTTCTCCCCTCAGTGTTTTAGTGAGGAGGATGATGTGAGGGTATCACTAGTCCTGGTTTCTAAATATGCTCATTTGTCTTTTATTAAAAAAAACTTTTCTCCCTTAAAATATGGGGAAATGCTTTTTCTTTAGCTGCTTTGACAAACTGGGCTTCATAAACAGTCAGTTACTCCTGTTTTAATGGGAATTTTAAAAGGTTGATACTGAAGTGGCACCTCACCGAACCTGTGTTTTTATTAACTATTTGTTTTCTCTTTTGTTTTTCTTTTGGAAGTTAACTGGTACACAAATGCAAATATTGTTTTAGAAATATTATTTGACTTTTTTTTCTTTCTTTTTTTTTTAATTATTTGAGCAGCCTAGAAAATAAATGAGCCAATTTTATATTTTGGACACTTATCTTTAAATTGATATGACCCACCACTCAGTATGTTTTACTTAAAAATGTTTAAAGTATATTGGGCCAAGCAGAATCAAAATGCTGCAGTGTTGTGATCAGTCATGTTTAGTGAACAAACCTACACGTGGTTAATGTTAATACAGGATTAGGAATATTTCAGAATTTGGAAAGGAAGAAAGCATAGAACCATTTTCACCAGAAGATGATAAGACGTTTTCCAACAGATGTGATGTTGAAGCTGAAGAGCTCCTTTGCCTTATTTCTGTGAACTCAACAGCCCCACAAGTGCTCAGTTTGACCTTTGGTCTTGCTATCGCTAATGGCTGTAGAGGTCGATGGGTAGTTTGATCCTAAAAACGAAAACGATGCCTCGTGTCTGCAAAGTTGTCTGCGGGTCGCTGATGTGACATATTTACGGCAGAAAGGTCTGGCTTGATTCAGTCACTTTTTGAAGCTGAGGTGACTTTAAATGAAGGCTGTTTGGATGCGTGAACAAATATGTATGTCATTTATTCCTGACATATGTGATTGTAGTGGTTTGCCCCTGCGGCCCAGTTTAAATTTGAAACTGTTTCCCTGTTACATAATGTTACATACTGCTGGCTTTAACCATCTCGTTCTAAGTTTTGGGTGTTCGCTGTCAGCAGTCCCATCATTTGCAGGGCTTCCTTTGCCACCACAATAATACCTGTATGATGTACACTATGTACGTTTTAACTTTGACCATGCAATATAGTACATCATCAGTACTGCTGTTCCCCATTATAACTACAGGACACACACTGTATCTATCAGTCTGTTGGCTCTTTTGCAGTTTATTTAACACTGTCTGCAAAAGTATGTTTGAATGGCAACTCAGGTAACAAACAATACTTAGGAGGGGGATCTCTACTTGTACATGTTGAGTTATGGGTTCTGTTTTGTAGATTAAATCATGCTCTGTACCTCGGACTCTTAGGCTTACTCACCCTCTGATCTGATGTCAACAACAGAAAATGAGCTTTACATTATTATCGGTCGTGTTTCCTTTGATTCAAGCAATGCAAGAGAGGACACAGGATTGCAGTAGCTTGATGGTTGGCTCATTAATACCCACTGTAGTATTTTGCCTTTTTTTTTTTTTTTCTCTTTGTTTTTTTTTTTTTTTCCCGGAGATGCATTTGATTTCAGTGTGTGATCTTTAAATATTCCTGACGAAATGATTTGCACAACTGGCAACAATGTGCCTGTAAAGGTCAACAACAAATACATTCTGAGCTTCGTGTTTTCAGATCAGGAAAAACCGTCTTTCTCAGCACACTGCTCCACATCCTGTTGTTACACGGCTGAAACGTGAGGGGGGAGGAGTTACCAGGTATCGTTCACAGGAAGCGTCCTCTCCACCACCGAAAAGTTGGACGATAAACTTTGCCCCCCTCCTAATGCCAAAAGTCTGGTCAGAGGGGATACTGGGAGATGACTCGAGTTTGATAGACATGCTGTGGTGAATCGGTTTCTCTAACTGGACCGTGTGTTGAAAAGATTTGTCTTTCTCAATTGAAAACTCATGTTCTCACACCAACAAACAGATGGAAAAGTCTGGCACCGTTGGCTTGCTTTGGTTTTCTTTTATTTTTCATTTTCCATTTGAAGAAATTTTGACCATGTACAGTAATTTGTAAACTTGCATCAAGTTTATGAATAAAGAATTTTAAGATTATTGCTGCTGTGTGTTATTTCCTTTGCTGTTGACGCTTGCATCCATAGCGGCCCTGATGTTTTCTATGAAATACCACGCCGACGCAAGTTTCGTGCAGATTTCTATTTTGAAGTGATCTCCATTTAGAGGAAGTAATGTATCACCATCTCCTGCAGTTGAATAGGTGGCATTTCCTGTTTTACAAAGCTGCAAAACCACAATAAAGATTTTCTGCAGTGCAGAATTGTGTCTCTCGGCACCAAAACGTCAGAGCCACAACTGAAATTTGTACGGTTTTGCTGCTGTTTAACGGGCACTAGATGAACATTTCGTACGCTATATTTTCAATGACGAACTCATTGCCACCGAAGGCCCTTCAGTGAATACATGGAAGATGAAGAATAAAGTCTAATAACTCTCAGTGATCCCTAGAATAGAAGACTCCTCGGTTTCATGGCCACTATTCTCTATCGCATTCAGCTATGCTCATTATCCGGTACTCATGTACGGTCTAATATTTCTCAAATCTTCCTGGTTTTGTACAGGGTTTTTTTTTTCTATGTACAAAAACTCATGTCCATTCCCAGCTCTTCTAAAATAAATAAATACAGGCGAAAGCTTCCTGGCAAAAATACTCATTTCATCTCATATTATTTTCAAGACAAAGATGATCATGTCTTTGACAGGAAAATATCCAGAAGAGTCGATTCATAATTGAAAAAAGCACAGCAGCCCTTCTCGAAAGTAGGACCCGCTCTGCTCATCAAGCTCATACCATTTAACCTTCAGCGGTGCATTGTCTAGATCACGGGCCGTGACAGGAGCTTTAGTTTGGGATTGATTTTTTTGCCTTCTCGCAATTGGGTTGTAGTGGTTTGTCTTCACGCTGGGAAACACCGATCCAGATGATTCCCTTGTTTTACCTTGATTTTAGCTTTGAGTTCATCTAAAAACATAAATGTGGAGATTCATAGTTGTCTTCATATGATCAGTTGTGGCTGATGTGTGTGTGTGTGTGTGTGTGTGTGTGTGTGTGTGTGTGTGTGTGTGTGTGTGGAGGAGCTGCATGTAAATTCACCAAATAAAAGAAAAACAGGATGCAACAAGAACTCTTTAATATCTATTAGGGTAAGACCAAATAATACAAAAGTAATACACAAAAATGTATTCCTCATTGACTTCACTCATGGAGACACAGCCTCCTCAAACAATGTATCCACCTAATTAAAGCATGTTCCTATTGAGTGTTTATCCATGGCAAATATTTACCTCACCTCATGTAATTATTATATATTTATATCTACTCATGATATAGTACATGATAATACATATCAAACAACATACATGTGGGAAGTCGGGTCGTTAATGGGAAATGGCTGTTGGAAGCTTTGATACAGCATGAAGAGCAACATAAAATGCAGAGTATTACCTGTCCAATGTACTTCTACACGATAACTATACAGCTGTAATTCTCATAATCACTTTATAACTGTGCTGTATGTACATATGGTCCAAAAGTCACCACAGACCATGATAAGTTACTACACACAGAGAAAAGTAGGTTCATCTTTGTGCATAACTTTACACTTGATCATACAACTGAATCCTTGTGCGTTTACTACCAGATGGGCATGTGTGTGGGTACGTTTACAGAGTTATACGTTATAATATGTGCATCTGCTGGTGAAAATGTTGGGTTAAATTATGCTAGTGGCGTCCAACTTGAGAGCAGTCCCGTTTTCAATGCGGTTGCTAATATTTCGGTCTGTATTTGAAGACCACGCAACAGGACCCCACGTTTTTTTTTTGTTTGTTTTTTCTTCTTCTGATGAATCTACCGTTAAATATATTCGTTAGTATTGCTCCACTTCCACGTGAATTCGGTTTGCGCTGAGCTCTTTTATCGTTGACTCGGGGCAAACATGATTTAAAATAAACAACAAATTATGATTAAAAAAAAAGAAAAAATTTAAAAAAAACGAAAAACAAACTTTAAAAAAAATCTGTAACCCACAGCCATGGAAAGACACAATGAACATGTACTTCAAAACTCATCCACACACCATCCGCATTACACAGAAAAATAGGCCAGTACAAAAAAACAACTGAAAAGCAAAACAACAATTGAATACCACATCATCACAATCAGACAAGACGACTCACAGGTTTTTGAAATAACGAGCATTCGGATACGTATCTTCACATCTGTTTCAAGTCTAATACTGTATTACTGTAATAACCATCTACTGGATCTCGAAAGACTTTTTGAAATAAAACCTTTCCACTGAAAACAAAATCAATATGACACCGTCTCTGACTGAACGCATCAGGCCTCACGAGGGCTACACGCAAATATTCTCTCTCTCAGTTTCAGTTCATGAGAAGAAATAACCGGCTTGATTTAATATTCTATTTTCTTTATATAAATATCATATTACACCTAATTATGGAATAACACCAACAGCCACAAAATGACACACTAAGGCCTGAAATCCAGAGCTTCAGAAACGAGTAGTCATTTAAGCATTTACATGTAGGAGTTAGTGGGAGAATTTCCTAAAGGGAAAACATCCATCGTACAATGCTATGACCACCTACAACAATGATTATTAATATTTACTGTATGTCCAACATCCACGTGTTTTGGTATTCTTTCACTTTTAACCTGTACAACGTTAATTTTGGAATGTTTTACCCAAAGATCTGCAATCCTAAATACTGCATGTGCTTCACTTTGACACGTAATAAGAATTCGTTTAACTGAAGTCAACCTACTAGCGCAGCACGTAACCAGTGTGTGATGACGGAACCAAAAAGTGGCGATAAAGGGACACAAAAGCCGGACGCACTGACACGTTAAGGGCTTCACAGGTAGAATTTAAAACCAGCTGTCACGCCTTTCCTGAGATGTACAAAATACTATATTAAACTGAAGCGTTTACTGATGTAGAACAACTTCTCAGTTTAAAAAAAAAAAAAAGCAAAAGGCAACTGATTTTTTTTTATTTTTAGCGCCAAATTATTGTCTACTTTTTGGACATTTTACCATAACCCCCCCCCCCTTGATTTGTTGGATTTAGTTTTTAAAATGCAAAAAGACAGAAAATCAGAAAACACTTGTCTTTGATCATTTGCCTCTGAGTTTGACGTTTTTATTATAGGAGCAATATGGCTATTACAGCACCTTAAAACACATGAGAGGCCGGTGTGACACAGGCAGAGGCAGAAGTGACTGTGGACCACAGAAGAACCCATCAGAACAAACTCATGAAGCTCAGGGACTGGTTTTTTGATACATTATGTGTCTCCGTTTGAAAGTAAAACGCACTGACCAGCTAAATTGGAGCAGCATAAACCATAAAAAAACAGCTTTTTTAAATAACTGGCTGCTGAATTAAAGGTGATCTGACTGCAATTCCTAATTCCCATCTGCGTCGAAATTCAATAAAAGGATATTCGCACCATTAACATGACTTTCTACATTGTTCTTTTTAAATTCCGCGTGTACAGTGTTATAATGAAGGGCACCTAATTCTGAATTGTGTTCTTAATTGATCCCTTTTTATCTCTCCCACTCGGCATCCCGGCCCCCTCCTCTGTCCTACATCGGGTCGTCGTAGTTGTAGGTGGGAGCTGCCGAGTACTGGTTCTGCTGCATGGCTCCCTGGGCGGCTCCCATGGCCGCCTGCTGAGCTGCCTGCTGCACGTGCGGGTTCTTCCAGGCCCCGGTGGCCCACTCCTCCTGGGCTTTACCCAGACTTCCACCGCTGCCACGGTAGAAGTTATGAACCTGTGACACACGGAACATGAGAGTTACAGTTCAAAAAGTTCTTTGCTGTTGTTACAGAGATTCAAATGAAGCGTTTAGGTCACCTTTGTGAGGGCGATGAAGGAGAGCACAGCCACCGCAGTAAACATGATGGTGGGAATCAGCATGACCACAGCTGAGCCGATGTTAGTGCTGAAGAAAGTGATGGTAGCCAGCCAGCCACTGATGGGAACAAACAAACAAACAAACAAACAAACAGTCAGTATGTCATTTCTGCTGCCAGGGGTCTCTTGATCAAAACAATGACAAAAGACGCAATTTGATGAAGACGTGAAGTGGCGGGGGATCATGGGAGGTTTTTTTCACTACCGTTAACAATGACAATCTACGTGATGTGACTCAGGTACGGTAAGATAACATAGTTTTATTCACATTACGTTTATTCACATTAATATTGTAAGGCTTATAAAATATTATCTTGAACGGGTAAACCAGACATTTTAAGAAATACGAGTGTATTCATTTCATTCTAATCAAATAGCTGCACGTAAAATTAGCTAACTGCGACATTACATGCATCAAATTAGTAACTGTAAGTTAGTTATTAACATTGTGATAATGTACACATCAGTTTGGTGGCACAAACCACTGGACACACATCGTAGTAAACTAGCTGACACTGAAATATATCAATAAATTAGCTCTGTACTGGAATATTGTATTGTATATTGTATATAAAGGGGATCTGACACCACTGACAGGCAACCAAATTAAACAGGGCCGTTACATTGCATTAAATCTGAATTTTAACTTTGTTGGAAAGCTCTGACATAATGTAAATGCACT
>JAPQRN010000022.1:13518321-13530944 GCA_037367275.1 Coranthus polyacanthus | reverse complement strand
ATTAAACAGGGCCGTTACATTGCATTAAATCTGAATTTTAACTTTGTTGGAAAGCTCTGACATAATGTAAATGCACTACTCAACAAAATACAGTATATAGAATAGGTTGGTTTTAGATATTTACTGCAGAAATGTTATACCTTTAAATTAGCCCAGTATAATGACAGAGCTACATCCCTTTCTGGGATAATGTGAACGATTTTTGTGGATATGCCAAAGAAGAAAGCTGCATCTCATTTTGCCTATAACCAGCAAAAAAAAAAAGCTGTAATAATAAAATGTTGTAAAGCTGTATATTGTCCCCGTTTTTCGCAGTCTTCTCTCCTTTTGCAAGTCAAGGGTCGAGTCTGAAATCGTCAGATGCATGACTCAAGGCTGAAGACCTCACTGCTGTTCACGATCATGATATCTGTGTTTGATAGATATTCAGAGGTCTTACCACACGCCCCAGCCTGGAATGCCAACTGTCTGAATAATACTGATCACAACCTGGGCCATGAAGACGAAGAAGAACGCCAT
This sequence comes from Coranthus polyacanthus, assembly GCA_037367275.1. Classification (NCBI taxonomy): domain Eukaryota; kingdom Metazoa; phylum Chordata; class Actinopteri; order Kurtiformes; family Apogonidae; genus Coranthus; species Coranthus polyacanthus. Next base: position 13,530,425 of record JAPQRN010000022.1, on the reverse strand, counting down.
GAAGTTGAAGGAGCTGTCGGTCCTGCACACAGAGAGCAATCAGCGTCACGAGTAACCTGATTCAGCAGAACAGCAGGAACAAGTCTAGTGTCTGCACAGAGGTGAACCCGCTTACTTGAAGGCCTTGTAGATGGGCCTGAACCAGCACACGTAGGAGCAGGGGGTGAAGAGGATGAGCCACAGGATGGCCATGCCGAAGTTAGTCGCTCCACCTCCGCCGCACATCCACGCCAGACAGCCAATCAGATTAACAGCCAGAGTGGCACTATTCACTGTCAACATCACAGAGAAGAACAAGGATGTAAAAAAAAAAAAACACACAAACACACAGTCTTCTATGTGTGGGTTCAAAAGTCCATATTACTCATAACTCAGCACCACTGACTCACTATGGATCTCAACTACTCAACACAACAATGTTCAATTCTCTATTAAAGCTACATTAGACTGACGTCTACGCTATAAAGACCAAACACTGTGCGTAAAAACATAGACTGTACGTAGAGATTTTCTGTCTGTGGTGTAATTAATCTACGTTTTCAACAAACCTTACATTCGCGTTTTCAAATGGCAGAGCCTATGTGGTGATGAAAAACACACATAAGTGGATATTGTGTCACACAAACTATATCATCTTACCGTTATGGTAGAATTCAACTACAGGGAACGAGAACAGAGTCAGAATTCAAAATCAGTCTGAATGGATGATGGATGATGGATGCTGCCTTAACTGTCGGACTAAATCTTAAAGTGAATCGAAGTCCTAAGGTTGCTGTGGTAGTTTTAGTTTTTGCCATGGGTGGGAGCCACAATATGAAAAACACATTAATACTCTATCTGCTTAAAACCACATTATAATTTGTTATAAAGCCATTATTAAATCTTTGTGCCAGGGGTGATTCTAGGACCAGACCTTCAGGAGGGCTGAAGAAAGTCAACCTGCTTTTATTCTCATTTTTTTTTTAAAAAAAAGGGTAAATTCAGAGCAGGATTTGAACTGATTTGAAATCTAAATAAATATTGTTTCTAGAGCAGCAACAGTAAAGTCACTTTGTGTACACTCGCTGGAAACAAGTCTAAAATGCCAGTAAAACCAATAATATTCCTGACATCGAAACAGCCTTGTGAGTGAAGTGGAGATAGAGTGAAGTCGTGTTTCAGTATCCTCCTTCACTTCTCGATCCCTCTGTGGTTCACTGCCTGCAGGTCTGCTGATAAACAGAGGAGAGGAGGGGCTGCTGTCTCAACCGTTACGTTTACTAGAATTAGCCAAATTTTAAGATTTGTGGTAAGATGGACAGCGAGGCTACGTACGGGCGGCTTTCATTTCAACTTGTTCCTGACACTTCGCCATTAGCTTAACCAGCTGTGGTTGTGTAAAACAGGTGAAAATGTCGCTTTTTCAATTTTTCCTAGTTTTCAGTTCACCTGTTTGTTGTCTCTCCGCTGTGGCCTCTCTGAGCCCCGCCCTCAGTCAAACAGAGGACAGGACAGAGAGCTGACGCCATCATAAACCACAGCAAAACCTGGTGAAGAACTCTCTGATTGGCTGCTTATTGATGTTAATTAGAGGGAATGAAAGTAGCAAGGCGACAGACATTTGAGTATGTGCGCAAAATGCCAGAAAATGGAAAGCAATATTCATATGTGCCTTTGTTCCAGGCAGTGAGACCTGTTTATGATGCTTTGTTCTCATAATATTATGGGGAAAACAAAGTAACATGGCAAAACAAAAGCAGTGGATGGGTAAGCAGATTGTATCGTGAAGAAACTTGTCTTTGGACTCACAGATCCATAAGTAGTAGAGCCGTTTGCACATGGTGCGGCGCTGGTCTGGGATCTCGTTGAAGTCTTGGTAAAAACAGGGCTTGAGGGGGATGAATCGAGGCAGTGGGGGGAAGTTGTTTTCTAGGACACAAAGAGACAGTTTAACACGGCTGCCCACACACCCGGTTGATGAAAAAATCGAGTCAAGACAGCTGCATAAAGGATTAGGCTTCAAAAATGGGCTGGTTTTGTAAACTCTGCCCGTGGAGTCTATGTATATATGATGTACAGTCTGTCATGGTGTTCATCTGAGGAGCTTACCTGCCATGGCTGAACTGTCGGTATTTTCCTCCACTTGCAAACTGGCACACAGACCTAAGAAGTCTCCGCTTCCTTGAAAACAAAACTGCACAGAATGGAGCTGTTTTATTGAGAGCAAATGAACCACTCAGTCACACTGCTCTCATTGTAGACATCAGGCCACAAACCCTCCATAGACGGGGCCTTCTTCTGTAACAGTATGCCAACCTTTCACTGGAATAAAGGCTTTCATCCTCATAGGATCTGATAGGATGTGGTGCCCACGGAGATAAACACGTCCTCTTGAACACATATTATAGCTGTGTAATGATACGCGTGTGCGGTGGGAGGCATCGTGGCCTTGTCGTGATTCTGTATTCTGAAATGTATTCATAACCTATGGGCGCACAAAGGCGTGTTACGGGCCTACAGAGTTTAGGGATTGGACCTTTAACAGCAAAACTGTTAGTTTAGACCCTTATCTCGCCGACTGGATATAATCTGCCACTTTACACTACATCTGCTGTGTTCGTGAACCACATTTTAGATGCACATCCTGCGATGGAGGATGTGGAGCACAGATGATGATGATGATGATGATGATGTGCGTCTCGCTGCCGCAAAACAAAGCAAAGCGGCTTCTACAATCCCGTGTTCAAGTTGATTTTACGCGTAATGATCCTGATGCTGTGTTCTGGTGTGTATTTGTCTGGGCGGATGGCAGTGATGCTGCAGTGGGACACAGTGCATCGTGATCACAGGCGATGGAGAAGCGTCCTTCAGCCTGTGTGACACGGTGCATCGGTGTGCTTCTCCATCCGGACGTCGAGCAGGTCAAGCGCAAACCTCTCACCGCGAAGCGACCGCACTACAAACTAAGACGTTTCAACGAATCCGGTTTATTTATTTTTTTTTAATACATTAACTCCACTCCTCCGTTTGCCGGTGCTGTAAATGAATGAAAATGGAGTGATTAAAAAACGCCTTACCTCCCGTTTAGTCCGAGAACGTCGCTAAAATCCCTCCGTGCGTTTAAATGGCATCCTATGGATTAACCTGCACTGGACGCATTGGTGAAAACAGGCGGATCTGGCGCTGCTTGGGGCAGAAATATGTATCGTTATTCCTCAAATGATGGGTTTGGGAGTAAGAGACGGTCACGTGATGTGTGGTCTTTTCTTTACGCACGTACCCCTCCTCTGGTTTTACCCGCCCGGGCGCAGGGGCCTAGGATAAGAAAAACGGGATTTGTTGCTGGCCTGAACCGACCAATCAGAGAGCAGAAATGCTTCAGCAGACTCCGTCCCTCCCATCCCTGATGCTGTCACAGAGCTGAAAGTCAGAGCAGAGGAGGTATTACACAATCTGATCTGATTGGCCACATATTAGTCCTCTATGGCAACAACAAATACACAAATAACAGCATTTAAGAGGAAAACGTACGGAAGAAGTAATATCATTGTCTCTGTAAGTTTTGTCTATTCCCTGCCAGTATATAGTCAGGTTTAAATATCTTTGAAATGTAAGGATGAATCGGTCATCTTAGATTTATAGATTGTATAGGTTGTAAAGGGGTCATTTTTACGGTAACGTCCTTTTTTTTTGGGATGGCAAAATGCTTTTAAATGCGTCTCTTTTTCTAACAAATATATAAATTATACAACTCATTGGCTGTGTTTTTTTTTTTTTACTTAAAAAGGCTTGAATGAATTAATGAGATAAATGAGAACATTTCTGAAAAAAGACTTAATCGTGTGTCTTTTTTTTCCCCACAGGTATTGGAGAAATATGTACAAGGACGTCAAATAATGTCATCAGCGTGGTTTCTATTTGAAAATAAAAGATTTCTGGTCATTTGTTTTGTTGTTATTTGGCATTTATGTGATTTGCATCACACACGTGATAGTTAGATATATATTATAGCGGTTAGTATTATAAACTACGAATAAAATATTAGTGGTTTTTTTAATGTAATGTGTTGCTGAGTTTGTGTTTAATACCAAGAAATGTCCACGTTTTTTTACATAGACTATTATATACAGAGGACACACAGTGAGCTCAAACACTTATTGTTAGTTTCTGTTTTTTGGATAGCAACAATGCAGCAACGCATCTGTCCCAACTTGAGATTCTGGTACAATGTGTAGCCGGCGTGCTACTTTCACTGTCTCTGTTAAACACGCGCTTGGGGTTTCGTACGTCTTAAAATAGCAACGTTAGGCGTGATTTAATGACAAGGATCCCACTCTTTTCTAAATTAACAATAAAACTAGAATAGATCCGCCTTATATCGAAGGCTTTGTCGTCATAGACTGAATGTTTCCTGTCTTCAGATTGCGTTCACTTCTTTAAATCTCGTTATTCCGAGATCGCGTGAACGCCCCAGTAAGCTAAAGCTAACGGTAGCGCTTCCTGCAGTGCTATGAGTTGAGCAACACTGAAGGTAACGACAAATCATTTTAGAAAAACATTATGTGACTACGGTGAAGTTTCTCCAGGCGTTACAGGGCAGTGTTTCAAACAAATTAAAGGTCCTAGTAGTCTCACAGCGCCGGTTTGTTATCCGCGTCGACAGCTATGCAGCTGTTTACTTGTAGATTAGCTAATGTTAGCTAGTTAAGTTAACCTACCCAAACATGAAGAACCAAGACAGCTGTTAGCTAGCCCATTCAACGTTGTAAGTGCAGACAAATTAAGTGCATGTGAGTTTTGTACAGGGAGCCAGTTAGCGTTTTAATAACCTTTCAGTCACTTTTAAGTGCTGATTAAAAGGGTTAAAGTGTCTAACTCGTTAGCTTCAGGTTGTAACTTGATGCTAAATTGGAACTAAGCCTAGTAAATGACTGTGGGTACAGGTTTTTACCAGTTTCTAGCTAACGCAGAGTTAGCTAGAAATGTCAACGTTTGTGTCCCTGTCAGACAATGCCTCCACTTCTAAAGCAGAGGAGGACCAGGAGAAGAGAACATGCTGCTAAACGATGCATTCGCTTTTTCCCCCCCATGTATTTATATATTATGATAAAAAACTTTTTTGCAAGGAAAACTGCCCAACATTTCACGAGGATTTGCTAGCAACTTTTTACTTGTGTTAAATTATAGTAAACTGAGTACTCAGTTACGTCTCTCTTGTACCAGTGCCAGTACAAGAGAGACGTACATTTTGGCCAGACAAAATGTTAAGCCACCTCTCTTAGTTTTTGGCCGTTCTCCCTTATGTTATCTTATCGCCTCGACCTGCAGCGCTGGGAATGCAGCCACCGCTCCCAGCTGAAGCCGTCAGAGAGCTGGTGTGCTCCTGTCTGCACAGGGACCCAGTGGCCGCCGACCTCCGTTGCAGCCTGTTTGTTGCAGCTGCACAAAACTACAAGAGAGACTCTTTGCTCAGACCCTTCCCTCCTCGATACATAAGTGGTGACACTAAGGACTTTGAAGAGCTGGTAAGATATGAAGATGCACACGAAAGGTTTTGAATTCTCGGTATCATTGAGAAGTAAATCAAAACCACAGAAAGTGAATTGTGAAAAATGTCACTTGTTACAGTAACACAATATACATACACTTGGTGGCAGTAACGTGCTGGAAAAAGTTAGTAACGCATCAGTAAAAGAAAAGCTGAAGAGAAAACTGATCCATTGTAAGCAGAGCTGATAAGCTTGTGTTCACTTCTTACACAGAGTACGATGGTTTTAGGACAGATAACAAGACCTAACTGGAAATCAAGTTTTTAACTGTGTTTCAGGACTTGGTTTGTGTTGTCTTGTGTTTGGACCACACAGTCTTACATATTAAAGAGAAGACATACTTTTAAAGCAATAGGATACAAAAGTAAATTTTGTTGTCTTTTTGTTTTCTAGTTGGGTGATGTCAAATCTCTGCCTGGTGTGAGAGAGTTGGTGAGGCTACGGCCTGGAGAAGGAGATCATCACCTGGCTCTTGCACACTGGATTCTCTCTTCAAAGAGCTTTGCTGTGAAGACACTACAAAAAGAAGAGGTACATCACTACAAGTATGAACCTGGAAGTCACACTGTCTTGAACAACTTTCTGTTTTGCTCACAGTGTGTTTTTCTGATCTCTTTCAGTATGCCAAGCTCTGTAACCTGACTGAAAATGAAGGGATTTCTGGACCCGTGCCAGACTTCCTCTTTGAGCTCGAGTACTGTGACCAGATGAATGCCAGGTTTGAGAAGACAAGGGCAGGCAGAGACCTCTTCTATGCATTCCATGGAAGCCGCCTGGAAAACTTTCACTCTATCATTCACAATGGGCTGCACTGTCACCTTAATAAGGTGAGTACAGACTAGGATTGAACGATATGCAAAAAAATCTTGCTGCAATCATTTTACACATATTGTGACTCTGATACTTTGCAATTTTTATGTGAATTCGTGAATTTTTGCATTAAAAAAAAAACCTGTGATATTTGCTGGGGTCTTTACTGAACAAGTACATTCCCTTCTGTCTGGAGAATATGATGTGTCGACTGGAGCATCTCCGTTGCACCACAGTGCTTCATTTATAGTGGTATGCTGTCACGTAGCGTACCTTCATCAAACAATTACAGCTCCTGTGATGTGTAAATCACACTTGGTCATATTGTGATGTTTTGATATTGTTTTGATCAGTCATTCCACCCTAGTACAGGGTGTAGTAACAGGTTTTTTCATCATGCTAAAATTGTCCCTTATGTGTCACAACATCCCATCAGAAAGACATGTATGTCAGTATGTTAGATGTTTTTCTGGTCCTCCATGATGCGTTCTGTCACGCGTGTTAAGTTGACCAGTAGGAGGCCCAAACATTCTGCCATGCTGTAAACATGGTGAAGTAATAGTTATTTTTTAATTCTCTTTGAATGATTGACAGTCCATACTGTCTTCTTCAGACATCATTACATCATTGTTTGTTTACATTTTTGTTCCCGGAAGTTGGTCACTTGCACCTCCTTCCTGGTGGCGTTGTATTTGTTGTGAAAGACGGGAAGTGACACATAGTCTGTCAACCATCGCCTAATCTGACACATTGACCGTCATACGAGACAAAATATCGCATAGTCTGAACAAGGCATGGAGGAGGATTAGGGTCACACTGAAGATAGAGTATAGAAGAAAAAGTATGATTTTTTTTTCAAGAAATATATCATATCAAATATCTCATAATATCAAAATATTATGAGAATAAAGTTGTAAAATTTCAAGAAAAAAGTCGGAATTTTATGAGAATAAACTCAAAGACCAGAGGACCAGTCTGACGCTTGTATTAAAAAGAGGAATGTAGAACGTTTCATTTATACTTTAGTATAGGTTTCACAAATAAAAAAATGCTCTTTTGGACTTTTGACAAGATATTCACAGATTCAAAATTCAGCTGGTAACTTTGACTACTGTATTTTTTTTTTTTCTCGTGAAAATATGACTTTTTACTCGTAGAATTCCGACGTTAAATATTAGGAGTTTATTCTCTAAATATCACATTTTTAAAAAATCTTCAGTGTGGCCCTGATCCTCCTTCGTATTTTACAGACCTGTATTAGAAGTGATATTATTCAGGGAATCTGCTTAGTGTTGGTTCTAAAAGACTGTATTCAGTTGTGTCTGATTGGTAAGAAACATGTGAGGAGTCTTTCCTGTGTCGTGTGTGCAGAACTCTGTGTTTGGAGAGGGGACCTACCTCACCAGTGACCTCAGCATGGCCGTCCTTTACAGCCCCCACAGCAGCGGCTGGAGAGAAAGTCTTCTGGGGCCGCTGCTCAGCTGTGTTGCCTTGTGTGAAGTCATTGATCATCCAGATGTTAAGTGCCAAGTGAAGAAAAAAGGTATGTTACCACGTGACTCAGAATAACACAAACTGTAAAACCAGTAGGGCTGAGATCTGTAAACTGTTGCCTTAATATTTCAGACTCTGAAATCATCGATCGTCAGCGCTCCAGGGCGAAGAACAGCGAAGGAGGAGATGTACCACAAAAATACTTTGTAGTCACCAACAACCAGCTTTTGCGGGTGAAGTACCTGCTTGTTTACTCTCAGAGGAGGCACCTGTCCAGGTAAGGATCTAATTCACAACACAGCGTTTTGTTGCGAAGGAGGCAAACACATAAAAATCCAAAGCTGTAAAAAGAAAGAGCATGCTTTTTGATTTGAAATCTACACGCAGGTTCTGAAGGGGATCATTTAGTTTTAATAAATAGTTGAGCTAATGTCATTTAGTGAAATGTAAGTAGAAAATAAATAAGGCTTATTGATACATATTGTTAAACCCATACTCTTTAGTTTTTAAATATTGTTGGCTTCTTTCTGGTTTTATTAGATAAAATGCTGTAGAGAATCTCAGAAATGAACAGAAATGGAGAAAGGTACATGTAACAGATGTCTCCAGTCAGGTTCGAGCAGCGGATTAATCCTCTTATATTCATATTCTATGGTAAAGAGGGAGACATGAAAACATGTTTTTTTGGCTTTTGGCAGAAAAAAAAATCTGTCAGTTTTGTTGGTGTTTATGACAAACTAAAATGAAGTTCTACAGTAACCAGTCCTCTTGTTTTTCTGGAAACTGGATCAGTTTTAGTTAGTTGTTGCATTAGTGTCTCCTGGTAAGGAAAACGTAACATTTTTATTTTTCTTCCCCAGAAATTCCCGCAGCAGCTCCTGGCTGCTCAGACATCACTTTGCAATCATGATGAGTCTTTACCTTTTGCTGCTCATATTGATCGGTGCCTTTAACTCCACCTCCTTCATATCGTTTTGGAACAAACTCTTCAGGTGACAAGACAACAGGGCAGACAACCTGGATGTTTATCATCAGTGCCTTCCTGATCAGACGGACTGGAGGCCTGAACAGAGATGTGTTATGCACCTTTATACTGTTTTCTCTTTACTGTTGTTTCTTTATTTGTACAAATAGCTATAATTGCTGTTATTTCAAGAGAACATACCTTCTCAGATAGTCACTGTTGGGATCCTGTTGTCTATTAATTTCAATGAAATGTGTAATAAGACTATATTGCATCAGAAAAATATCTTGCAAAGTTTCAACTGTAACCTGTACAGTCTAGTAAACATCCTATTTTTTGTAGATAAACTCTGGTGCTGTGCGGTTTTGTTAACCAAAGGGGGGAGGAGAGCTGCACATTTAAAAATCACCTTACTTAAATAATTTGTCAGTGGGATAACCCCTGAGATGTCTTTAATTTGGGATGTCAAGTCTGGACGATCTCCAGCACATTAACTCGCAGTACTGACTCTAGTGGGACCTTTTATAACGAGGTGGCCGTTTAAATTGTTCTGAAAATGTCCAGAAATTTACAATATACTTTTATGTCTTTGCCAGTAAGGGAAGTGTTGCATTTTCTCATAAAGCCACGGGTTCTTATTTTTTGACTAATAAAATGACACATTGTTGTCTGTCAGTGGTTTAAGAGTTTCAGTGAGGTTAGTTTCTGTTTTTCCCAGACATTCAGAGAATATAATCATGTAGAAATGACCAGAGCTGCTTCACACAGCCACGTCAAAACGGTCACTCCTTCATAATGAGCTCATGTCCTTTTCTATTGTTCCTGGGTTTTGTGTTGTCCAGACGTATTCAAACTTTAACATGGGTTGCACATTTATTGCAGCTGGCACGCAGACCGGCCTTTGTTTTTATCAGTAAAAAAGTGAGACGGATATATGGGATTGATAACAGAGGCGGCCTGCTTTGGTGACAGATCCTGTCGTCCTAATAGATACCTGATATGTTTATCCACAGTCAGACCAAGAAAATGCAGAAGTGGAAGAGAAATGACTTATTTTACTTTGTTGAACAGCATTGTAACATTATTACCTCTAGAGATGGACAAAAATTCAACAACTTCTGAATTAAATGAAGCCATTATTAAACTTTGATGAAATTAAACACTGGATCAGTTCAATCATTATTTGTATTGAGAGCACAGACAATTTCTCAGTAATTTGCTTATGTTTTCCCCACTCTGGCACTTGCTCCCGTTCTTTTAAAAAAAACTGCACAGCCTCTTCCCCGTCTGATTAAACACCAGATACGATTCGGATATCAGAGTGATGAAAGCCACTGCTCGCTGACGACGGAAGATGAAAGAAAATGCAGGCCTTTGTTTTCGTATAAAAAGCGGTTCCATCTTGCGAAATCCCTCAGATAAACTCCTTCTTAGTCAGAAACGGCTCACATTTGAAGGACACAGTACAAACTGCCCATTGTTGGTCCCACACTTTATTCCCTTTCTGCACAAGCTTCATTATTGCTGCCTCATAAAGTGTCTGTTATTCAATAACCATCAAGTGACGGAGGGGCAGCGATGGCAGAGGGGAGTCCGACACTTTACTGTGAATCAGAAAACTCCTCTGATGGGAAAATACAGCTAGAAAAGACACTAGTAGAAGGATATGAAACTTTAAATCGCTATACTGATGTACATGTATTATTCCACTTCAGTTTTTAGTTTTTAAATTGTGTTTACTTATTGCAATACAGGTTTGCAAAGTGTCTCACTCTTTTATGGTGTAATATTCTTTCTTTTTTTTTTTAAAGCAGGTGTACTACAGTTACCAAAAGAATGAATGAAGAAGAAACAACACTCTCTTGTGATTTAAAAGACTTTATTTCACCTTGCATATAAGTGTACATTGCATATAAAATGTGATTGAAGTAAAAATAGCTGCCTTTTTTTTTACACTTTGCTACATGAGCTTCTTAAGATTTCCCCCCCTGGGTTTCCTCTTACAAGGATTCACTTTGGACAGGCTGGGACCAAACACACCAAATACCCCTCAGAATTGACCTGTAGAGAAAAAAAAAGAAAAAAAGACAGCGTTGGACTGATGGATGGTCGTACAGTAGAGTTTAGTCACATCACACAAACGCGGGTTCTTCGGTGGTTGTTGTTGTGGTTGTTGTTGGCCGCCGGGTGCTTTTCTGTACCTGTATGTTCTGGTGGCACACAGGACTGAGAGGCGCTAGCAGGCGACTGTGCACACACCTCCCAAAGCGGTGTAGACAGGATGAGTCAGAGGAAGCGCAGGTCTGAGAGCATGATGGGGGATTGAGCAGCAGACAGCTTGAGCAGGAGGTGTGCTGGCAGGAGCCCTGGCACGCCTTCGTCTCCAGAGACACAAACCTACAGAGAAGAAGGGGGGGAAAAAAAATCAGCCTTTTTGTTAAAAATGCAACAAAAGGAGCTGTTTGGATTTTTAGAAAATGAGTGTCTTTCGCGGCGTTTGCAACCTGGCAGAGCAGATCTTCGAGGGGTTGGCCTGGCAGTATTCCTTGGTGCACTCCGGGTGACAGCTTTCTGGATCCAAAGGTTCAATCACTGCACGAAATCACGCAAGATGTTGGATCTTTGAATAGAAATGTTCCTGAGCAGCAACTAAATCTGAAAATCTAATCTCATACTACGTCTGATACTGTTTCGATAACAGTGACAACTCTTTTCACCGCATATAGATAAGAGGTGTAATTATGTGTGCAGAAACCTTTGAATCAAAGGAAGCCTTGACCACGCTATCAGTCTTCACAGCTAAGAAAAAAGATTTACCACATTGGCACCGTTCCCACAACAAAGGCTTATTTCAGCGTGTGGAAATGGATTTGGGGTTCATATGATGAAGTTTTAGTGATGCAAAATTGAGAGAACACGGCAGTAACAGGTGATTAATAGATCCATTTACCTCTCTGATGATAAAAAAAACCTGCCCTGCCTCCTTGATTTTCTCTTTCACACTAATGTTAAGGTTATAAATTGAGAGCTCACCTGCTTTACAGATCCCCGTGCGCTCTGATCTGTCAGCTTCTGAGTCCTGGTGAACACACACTAGTCCCTCATCACACTTTCCCAGGTAGTCCCACGTCCCTCCACAGGTCTCCCCCTCTGTTTTGGCACAAACGGGGCAGCAGCCGCAGATCCCTGTCGTGACTCCACCTTTACACTGGAGCTTCAGGGTCTGCCTTGTGGAGCAGTGTATCTGCTCGCAGGGGGGGCAGTGAAGGGCCTGAAGCTGCTGCTGCTGCTGCTGCTGCTGCTGCTGC
>JAPQRN010000022.1:13504134-13514973 GCA_037367275.1 Coranthus polyacanthus | reverse complement strand
TGTCTGTGTATGTGTGGGGACATGTTTCTGTGTGTCCCTGTGTATGCAGGTCAAACTGACCCGAAGGTCCCCATATGAAGGATGTAAATGTGTGTTGTATAGCAGCATGTGTGCTCAAATTTTACACATTTTTGGTAAGTTTATCACAGAAAATAAGCTAAGGCCATTGGGTTTCAGGAAGAAAAAAAATTATACTTGTACCCTTTTTCTTTTTGTAAAAATTTAAAACGGGTCAATTTGACCCAAATACCATACAAGGGTTAAGATATAAATAAATATCCATGTCCATAACGGGGTAGGGGAACCCTGACCACAGTTACATGTTAAAACATTAAGAAGAAACTCAGTCGTATAAAAATGTATTTATTTTAAAGGAAACCATTGAGTAACACTGAATACAACTGGAGTGATCATTCAATAGTCAATAAAACTTGTGACTCCTACGTCATAAAGATCCCACATACAAGTCGTCTTGGAAAACAAGATTTCAAAGCAAACATGTTGGCAATTTGCTGGTGCTACAATTTCGTTTTTCTTTTTTTTTTTTAACCCCATATAACAAACTGAGGTGATGCACACCTGTGTAGAAAATGACAAGATTTTACATCAACTTACAAAGGGCTGGATGTCAAAGTGCAACATGTCTGAACCCCCCACCCCTCATCAGAGGACGATCAAGGTGTCTGAATCAGAAATGGACTCTCAAATACAAATCTCCAAAATTATTCTTGGGCCAGTATGGCTTGGTATTCAGTTGAGACCCTATTCTAGCTTACATTACATAGCTTTAAAACATTTCCTCCCGAAGATACATTTTTAAAACGGCACCTTATATTACAGACAACTGCATGTAATGGAGTAAAGCATCACAGGAAAAACACAGGCATACAACAGAAAAGCAGCAACTTCAAACAAAACACACTAACATTTTGTTGGTTTATAAAAGCAACCGAGTTAAAGAATACATACTAAAATCTGAAGTTAAAATAAAACGACTTAAAAACCTTGAAGAAATAAAAATATGTACATATATTTACAAGTAAATAGAGTGAATATTATACAGGTTTGACTGGCCGTTCGAGGTTAGGCTCAAGCCTAAAAAGGTCCATAAAACCCAACACTGCATGACATTCAGTTTTGTCAATCCAAAAAAAAAAAGAAGAACAAAAAAAAAACCCTTCCAGGAGGCCAACTTCAACGTTGCACAAAAAAGAAATGAGCAAAGAGGCGAGCAGGTCTGTTTGTTCTCCATTTGGGAGTATTATGTATAAAAACATCCAGGGCTTTTTGACTCAAACATAGCTTTCAATTTTTTTGCATGATCTTTAAAAAATAACAATAATGGCAATGTTTGCAAAGAGAAATCCATTGAATATTCCAATGGGTTTTTTTTTTCCTATGTTTAAATCATCTCGAAAAAGACGAATGTGAGGTCCTCAGTCTGGAGGGAGGAGGTCGTGCAAACGAAACCGTTCTCGGATGTGCGGTCTGACATCTTCATTCTGTGAGAGGAAGATGTAAAACACATGAAAACAGGACGGAGGCTTTACATTTCAGTGTCAGTGTTCAAAGTACGTACCAGCTCTACAAGCTTCTCGAGGAAAGGGACGAGCTTTAGAAGCTCATTGTCGTTTCTGTCCACAAACCAGCTCTCAATAGGAATCCCATTGGAAAGCTGAAACACAATGTTGAAACAGAGACGTCAAACCCCAGAAACACTGGTACAAGGCTGAGGTTCTTCATGAGTTCCTACTTGTTTCTGTCAGACTTTTACCTGATAGGCAAAGGCTTGGGGTGAGTTGTCAATTATTATCGTCTTGGACAGATCCCGTCCGAGAATGTTTAGATCTTTAATATAGTTTCCTTGGACGCAGACGCAGTGCTCGCGAAACAGTCGATGTCTGCAGAAAAGAGAGTGAAACATGTCGATCTGTTAAAGTATGAAAGGACACGAGTTTACAAGTTCTTAAGATATCGCAACCACAAACCTAACCTGTCTGACAAAGGCCACGGATGGCTCAGCTTTTAAAATGATTAAAACATAGATTTTAGCACAAAACCAACAAGTTTGATGAATCATAACTCGAACAACACATTAAGAACATGTTTTATTACACAAGCTGTATCATGAGGGAAATGAGGAAAAAATGAAAAAGGCTGGAGAACTTGTAAGAAACGGATTTTAAAAAAGAAGCAGATGGATCTGGAAGAAATTAAGAGACCACTGGTTTTACCATTTATAGATATGTGTTTGAGTAAAATGAACATTTGTGTTTATTCTTGAGACTACTCACAACATTTTTCCCAAATGAAAATTTTTGCAGAAAATGTCAACTGGTCGAATTAACATAAACGACACTGAAAACAAGTTCATATTCATTTTTAAACACCACAACATTAATGGTTTTATTTTAAGAAATCAATAATGGGTGGAATAAACCCTGATTCCCATATCACCATGTTCATTCGTATTTGGCATGCTTTCTAGACACCGCTGGTGGGTGATTTGTTACTCCTGGTGTAAAAATACAAGCATTTAGGTTTTGTTTGATGCTTATGATTTTCCATGTTCGTCTTGAGCACATATTCCCGGGGTTTTCAATGGGATTCAGGTCTGGAAATTTGGAGTGGTCTCTTTTTCTACAGCTGTATATTAACTATACATTACTTAGTGCCTAGGATGAAATACAACTAAAACACTGGATCCAGTGTTTTCCATAATGCAGGTTCAACAGTGTCTTTAATTGAAGCTTCCCTGAATGATGTATGAACTTTTCAAACTTGACACCAACTACTCCTAATCTGACTCTCTTAAACCAGTTGAATGTCTGCTTTGCATTAACAAAACAGGGTCTTCCTCTTCATCATCATTCTGCTGCAGACAGACAATTAAATGTCATATATTTATACCCAAAGCTCTGTGACAAAACAAAGGCGGTCAGAGGTGTAGAGGACAGGATGTCAAATCATGGGTGTGTACGGATGGTGATGACAAAAACATCAAAACAATAATTGGAGCTGGCTATGTATGACAAGGAAACTTGTAAAACTGGAAATCTAGCAAAAGCACTAAAGAAACAAACTCTAGATGCGTGCAAACACACAAAGTGGGCAGTAATTCCGAGCTTCATCTTGTCAAAGAACAAAGATTGTCTACATTCACTGTTCAATTGTGAGATAAAACCTTCCGTTATTCCTCTAACTCTTTGTCGGGGGAAGTGTAGAAGCATTTCTGAATCATGGATGACAAAATATTTTCAAAAGTCTTGATTTAGCTCCATTATGTTATATATATGCCTATCTTCATCGGCACAGCTAATGTCAAGACACCCCCAACAAGAACATCATCAGTATTATTCACTAAAACAGCTGCTTTATTGTCCCATGTCACTGACCTGACCAACTGCTTTTTCGGATCCAAGATGTTGAGCAACTTGTCGGCGTACACTTTCTTTGAAGCGGTGAAGAGAATAATCTGAAAATTTAAACAGGCCACAAGCAATAATATGTAAACTGAGAGGAGATAAAAGACAACAAAAACTGAGTGGAATCAACTATGAATGAAGAGACGCCTCACCTCATACATTTGACTCATGCGCTCAAGGAACTCTCGGAAAAAGGGCCTCAACCGAACATACACCTTTAGAGCAAAAGTCAAACGATAAAAAAACATTAATCAAAGAGGCAAAAGAATGCAACCAACCAGTTAGAGAGCATTTAACAGTTGGTACCTGGTATATTACATCTTGAAAGAGCACAGGGAATGTCAGGGCTGCGTCTTCTAGCTCATTCAAACTACAGTGAACCAGAGTTTCATCCTGAAAACAGAAAAGACCATTTGTATAAAAGAAAAAACGCATTATCGTCAATGTATTTCA
This sequence comes from Coranthus polyacanthus, assembly GCA_037367275.1. NCBI lineage: Eukaryota > Metazoa > Chordata > Actinopteri > Kurtiformes > Apogonidae > Coranthus > Coranthus polyacanthus. Next base: position 13,511,095 of record JAPQRN010000022.1, on the reverse strand, counting down.
ATATGAGAAAAAGCACAAGAGACCCTGGGGTGCGTACCAGATCCAAGACGAGGGAAAACTCTGGCGTGCTGCGGGTTTTCAAAGGTAACGCTGGTTTGCGTGTTAGCTGTTCTTCTGTCAGCGGAGGCACATGCTTAATAAAGAAGTACCTGAAACCAGACAAGGCATGAAAACTAAAATGAGCGGGATTGTCCCGACAGACAGCACTTTCAGATCAAAGAAATGTAAATGTTAACACACTTTCAGTACTAGAACAAAACCTAAAAATTGCTAATACGGTGTTACAAAAGTCTGAAAAGACCCAAAACACACAAAAAACTGCTTTAGGTCTGATTCAAACTTTAAGAGAATGGTTAAACAAAAAATCTACAGTACAGTCATGGTGTAAACACATGCCATCACATAATAATCATACCCAGGCTGAACATCACATTGCTTTTGCTGCCACACAGTGGTGTAAATGGTCAAATTGTCCTGACACTAATATACAATGCCATCTTGGATGTAACCAGTGGTGGAAGCAGACACTTTGTGAGTAGTCTCACATAGCCAGATCCATCTCCACACTTCATTAGCACTGTGCCAGTGCTGGAGATAGGTCTGGCACCTCCACTATTGTTCTGGAATAGGGGTTAAAAGTTATCTGGGTTGTTTGGCTAGTTCTTGGGCGGTGCTGAATGAAAGCGACAGTGCATTTGCAAAATAATGTCAGGAGAGAAGTAAAACGACACACAAAAAGACGTGTCTTTGTAAAAACTCGCCGTTTTCAGGGTGTAGTTGCAGCTTGGAGGTTGTTGTTCTTTCAAAACGATAATGCACAGATAGTGGAAGGAAGGACATCCAGCGAGCTAGACTACTTGGTGAGCCAAAGAGCCACAGATTTCAGAGCAGCATTGCTTTCAGCCAGCAATAGTGTCAAGTTAAGTTAAAAACCACAGCACAGCTCTTTTGAACTGCATGAAACACACCGCCACTTTATACATATTCACACCTACTGTTGCTGCAGTGAAGTTCTTCAACTCTGCTTGTATTTGTGCCAACAGTGGTGGTAAATCACTGTGACTGTACAAGTTAAAAAAAAGAATCACTAAATATGTTTACTTACGGATCAAAGACTTCCCAGTCCTCATCATATGAGGCTTCTACAGGAACTGACGGTAAAGGGTGAGGATAAACACCGTCTGGCATACAACCAGGAGCTGATGGAGACACAAAGAAGCAAAAATGTTTGGGCTCATTTTTCAGGCTTTGAAAATTGACATGACACAAGTTTACTTTGGGAAGTGCCAGTGATATGACTTTGAGTTAATTATTTAGTATTTTAATATAAACTAAAGGCAATGTAAAGTATGGTCACCAGCACCGGTGGGTACAATGTCTGAATGAGTGAGCCAGACCCGATGTGTAATGAACACATACTGTAAACTAGACTGCACTCAAAACAGGTGTTGACCTGACCTGATATCTAATTCAATTTCCCTTTATTGGATAGAATTCTATTTTCTAAAATATGACACACTATATATAAATTTATAGTCATATAAATACAATAAAATCTAAATTAAATGAGCATGGAGTCTGAATCACTACTGGGGCATACTATGTCTGCATAGTAGACTGTATAGGGGTTTAAACTAATCCGATCATGTGACCTTGAACTTTGACCTTTTGACCCCAAAATTAATGGGTGACCAGCACGGGTCATGGACAACATTACTACCGGAGTTTGAGCATCTTAGCTCTATTGGCTGAGGAGTTATGGTGCAAATGAGCGCCCTGCCCACAGCAATACACACAAAGATAAACAACAACAACAACAACTAACTAAATGCACAGTGACAGGGAAGAATTGGAGCAGCTGTCAAAGACATATTATGATGTCCCGACAGTCACAGTTATTACACAACTGTTACAATGATTTGTGCTGACCAGGGTCATTCTGCATTAGGGCTGTGCATTGACATGGATCTGGTGACACAACACACATCGTGATACAGGGGTTACAATTCAACATATTGTGATATTCTGTGATTTTAGTAAAACTGTCATAGGCTAAAGAACAAAGCCCCTAGGCACAAACATTGAGTAAAAGTTAACTTTTTTTATGCAATCAGAACAGTGGGATGTGCATTCGCATTTATGTAGAGGTCAGGGTTTTAAACACAACACAAAAAATGAACCACTTGTCTACCACAAATCTTTGTCTGTTTAAATTAAAAACTGATACAGCATTTTTGAGAATCAATACAGCATCACAAATAATTTCATCGTGATACTCAAGTGTACAGATATGTTCCCATGTCTGCATAGTTGTTGGAATAATTGCGAACAGAAATGTCATATTTCCATCAATATTTCCACTCTTTGAGGTTTGACTGGTGCTCTTTTAATGACGTCATCTCTTCTTCTGCTATGGTTTAATGTCACCTGAATGGAGACTTTGTGCCAAAAACTGTTTATCGTGAGGAGGTTAACTGCTAATATTTAAATATTTCTTTTTTCATAAATGTCATGACGCGTGTCCAAAAACCTAACATTTATTAACAACATGACAGAGTTTAAATGATCAGTGTTGACAGTGAGGCTCAGTTAGAGAGCGGAGCGGTCCTACCTGTTAATGGCGGCATGTCAGTTTCAGTGACAATCTCCCCTTCTTCTATGGTTGTATCAGGGGTAATCTGAAGCCTCTGTGGTAACATCGGGGCAGCGTGACAGGGAGTGATGCCCTCTGTGGACGTGAGCGTGCTGCTGGGCATCTCCTCTGCCTGCTCAATGTCCAGCTGCTTCATGATTTCTTCTGCCTCCATTGCTTGACCTGGAGAGTCCGAGCCTGGAGTGGCTTGAGTCACAAAGAAAGAGCGGCTGTTTAGTCACTGAAAATCTTTTCAAAAAACACAGATTAAGTGACGATACATTTTGATTTTATAGAAAGGGATAAATCAGTTCTTTTTTTTTTTTTCCTTTTACCAGTTTTAGTTGCTGGTGAGAAAAAGTTAAAGACTGGAGAGAAGATGGTTCCCAGCAGGGTGGTGCGTGGTGGGCTGCTCGCTGCCTCGACAGGGGCCTCTAGTTTTCCATTTGGTTTCATGGGTTTGCTGTTGCAGGTCATTGTGTCTAAGAAGAGACAAACTGTTTATTAACAGCTCTAAAATAAAAATTAGTGCATGCAAGACTAGTAAACAAGTAAATTCACAGAGGTACAAACAACGACAGAGACGTTTCTAAGGTCAGCAGTTCACATTATAAATATGTAACTTAGAAAATGCATATCTACACATTTCTTTAATATCACATTATACTCATTTGTAAATACCTTTATTTGGAGTTTTTCGGCAAACTCTGGAGACTGTTTTATTGGAAAGGCCTCTAGTCTGTGGTGTTGAAGTAATTAGATCGCTATCAGTATTACAATCAATACGACTCCTCTTGGCAGGGATATCCTGCTCCACCTGAGACAGAGAGATTGAGAGAGATTCCAGTTTCAGTTTTTGCAGATTACGACTGACTTGTTAAATACAAGAGTGGTGTTGGATGCAAGCTGCTTTGAACAGTTCTTAGTGTCTTTCAGACCAAAGTACCACTCCACAACCTGAGGGTTAGAAAACACTTTTTTATCCAAAACAGAGCGCTTTATGTGGAAAAATCTCAGCTTTTTAGAGAAACATTCAAGACGCGTGCCACTTTTTATTGTACAATATAAACCTAGAGAATGCGGTGTCACAGTTATCTGAATTATTATAACAGCAATGTTAAGACATTAGCACATCAATGTTGGTGTTTGTGTGAAAAAACCCTACTCCCCATTATGCTGCTGCTGAGGCCATGTTTCTCTCTGCAAAGTGTATTATTGTGTTTAAGCAGCTAAAAAAAAGTGCAGCTGTGAACCCTCTTCTCATCCTACCTTGACAGCATTTCCACGGATGAATTTCTTTATAGTAGAAAACAGGCCCGTTTCATTCTTCTGCATTTTGCCTCGATTTCTCACCGGTGATGACTCCACTTCGCAGTGTTTCCGTTTGGCCTGGGACGGGTGGGGGCGACGGCCTAAGCTCGGCTGCTGAGGAGCTTTACGCACTCTCAGCCTCATCATGCTCCAACGTCACATAGAAACATCTGAAGAGGGGGGAAAAAATATTACAAAAACTTGCTTTGGAACCTCAAACAAGTTTGAATACCATGGAAACAGAAGAATACAAACATGTTTACCTAAACACCACCGATTTTCTTTTGCAAAGAGACCATGTGTTACGCTAGATTTTGCCCTTTTGAAGTTCAAGTATCCAGACACCACTTGAAATTTGCAGATCCGAACCCTATCGAAAACCCCTGGAATGTGATCAAGAGGAAGATGCTTGCATGTTTGTGCCAGTTGGCATAATGCACCAAACATCCCAAAACCGGAGAGCACGCCAAGATGCATGGATGCTATGATTGAAAATTAGGGTTATATTAATTTCTTAAGTCTTAAGGTTTCTGGGGGTCCACACACACAGGTTGTAGATTTTCAAATTACACAAACATTAGCAATAAAAATTTGAAAAAAAAGCTCATTGATGAGGTAAACAAGTGTGATGTCCTAAAGTAGTGTTTCACATTTTTGTATCATAAAAATCACTGGTTAAATAATACGATCTGAACTGTGATTTTACCTTGTTATTTGGAACTTGGCAGAAATGTTATATGTTCTAAAATTAACAACAAAAAATGTTCGTTTTACTCAAACACATACCTATAAATATACAGCAGTGGTCTCCTAATTTATTCCAGAGCTGTATATTAACTCTTCATACCAATTGTTTATGTCTATTATTATTACTGAGGCTTACAATTGTTGGCATCTCCTGTCTCTACTACCCCGATAAAGAAAAAAATAAAATAAAAAATGTACAGACGCAATCAGCTCCAAGAGCAAATATTCACCCGGCATAAAAGCCAATGGCAGCGTAAATTTAATATAGCAATGCTTACACTGTTGGCTCAGTCAATTCAGTGATTTTTAGTGCAGAAAGCCAAGCGAACAGTCGCTACAGCCTGAGGCGAAGCCCTGGTGCCTAATCTGTTACGGTCAGCTCACGATTTATCTTAGTTGTCGTGGCTTTTAAACTAAGTTCACAGCAGAAATCACGGTATGATTTCAAAGCGAATGTATGTGGCGGTCGGTGGAGTGGGCGGTGTGCGTGATAATCAATGTTAATAGGAAAAGTGACGCTTTGTTAACATTAAGTTGGCCTAAAATGATTCAAATGCCTCGTGTATGGTCTTGTCGGTTGTGTTGGATCGGTGTTTGCTGATGGCAGCTCAATCTGTTTTGATAGCTTAACAGCACCGCTGACTATCGTTATGTAACATCGCGCAGGCTGTATTAACACCATCGACGTCAGCTATCGCTAACGTTAGCCAGATGCTGGTTTCCGCAAATGAAAAGTCCAAGCGAACGACCACCACTGCTTTGCCGCCGATACCCCCCCCCCCCCCACACACACACGGCTGAACGAGACTGTGCATTTTTCTACCAGTGACTGATATTTGCCAGTTTACTGTATCTGCGATCAATTGGAATCACCCCTAATGCAAACCAGATGCAGTCAGTCGGCTTCGTGGCTAACGGTTAGCTTCCAGGCTAACAAAACGGCAATTACAGCGAAAGCTGAGCCGTGTCATTATTTACTTCTGTTCCCACGCGTGTCCCCGTTATAGAATCTGTGTTTAACGTGCAAAATAGCCACCGGTTCGTCGATTAAAAAGGCAACGAGACAACAAGCTACCACCTGGCTAGCGCGTCATTTTGTTCGCTACCTTAACTATTTTCAGCCATTAGACTACGCCCCCTTTCGCTAGCTAACGTTAGCCTGTAGCTAGCACCAGTCAGGGGGGGACAAACCTGTTTTGTTTACATGTTGACGTCGTTCGTTACCTACCGATGGTCGAGGAAGCTCTTCAAAACTTGCCACAGCGTTGTCAGCTCTCGGCCGCGACCGTGGCGGCCACCGATAGAGGTCGGGCCGTGGTTGTTGCTGCCAGCTGTGTCTGTCGCTCGGTAGCGAGTCACAGATGAACCGTGTCTGCGGACGCCATTTCCCGCCTCGTCACAAACATAACGTTGGTGGTGCGCAGGAGAATGCGACACACACGTAGGGGAACCAACGTGGCGGAGTCAACAGGAAAATGGCTATGGTGCGTTTGAGTGAGTGTGTGTGTGTGCGAGTAGCTGGACTGGGACTCACTACCACACTTTTACCCTGCTGGCATTGTTGAGTGACTGCAAGAAGCCCTTGACATCAATTATTTGTAACATCGTGTACTTTGTTCACGATACAAGAACCATACCCGAGTTTGACGTCTTTTGTCTAAAGACTGACACAATTTACAGTTTTAAAATGCATTTCAACATTACATGCGAACTGAAATTTTTCACACCATATAATAAAACTCATGAATAAAGCACTACATGAATACAGTTAATGGGCAAGCACACAAGGAATACCAAAAAAGTAAATTTATTAATGTTTCAAAAGGAAAAATGTCAATTTGGTGGCTTCATTTAAGCCAAGTCTTTTTTGAAAAACACTGTCCAAAATACACCTCTTACAGCTGCTTAAGTAATTTTCAAGTCTCCACACGGTGTACTGATTGGCAGAATCATATAAACAGACTCAACTCTGTTTTGTAAAATTCATATCACAAAAGACAGATCAGGAGGATTTTTAATCAACAGTTACAGTTGCGTAATTACAGGTCTTTCAGTGTTTTCAGGGTATTCTTAGTCTACACTGATGAAATCATCTGAACATCAGATAAAGCACTGATAGAAAAATAGTCACAGGTTTACAAAACTGCTGAAATGATATTAAGATGTAAAGGAAATGTCCTTGAATTTTTTTTTTTATATATATTAATGTAACCATTCCCAAAGGCTACAATTGATATAAAATGTTTGGTAGCACAAATGAGTGTTCATTTT
>JAPQRN010000022.1:13476419-13493975 GCA_037367275.1 Coranthus polyacanthus | reverse complement strand
GAAACTTTGCTCAGTACATCCTGTAGCTTCTAGTAAAACAATGAGATCCTGAATTTGATATGGCTTTACAGTCACACAGGACCATGTCACAGAAAATTACATGACACGAATATAACAATAACATTTACAGGAGCACAGATAACGTAACGCTCTTTAGGGTCATGTTGCTGAGTTTTATTCTAACCAAGGAAAACTTTGACGGAAAAAAAAAATGGACTGATAATGACTTTGACTTTGGCTGTTCAGTCTCATAATTCACTCGGTTGAAATACAATATACAATACAATATTACAGTCACTTGGTTCAAATACAAAAATCTGTACAGGCTACTTTTAACGTGTTTGCGTCCGCGCCTGAGCTTTAACCTCAGGTGAACCGTGGCTTCTGCTGCTGCTGCTGCATGCTGCGTAATAAACCAAGCGAGCCTCCATGACTCTCGTTCCTGTCACATTCAGGTGCGGTTTCTGCGTTGTCACGTCGTGAAGAAAAAAAAAAAAAAAAAAAAAAAAAAAAAAGACACAGGGCAAATATACTTACTCGGGCAACCGCGTTTGCGCTTCCACCAAAAAAAACAAAACAAAAAAAAAAAAAACCCTTAAAGGAATTCAGTCCGACTAGTTTTCCTGGCTGAAAGGAGGAAGCGTCCGTGACAACCTGCGCGAAACAACACGGAGCTGGTCTCGTTCTGAAAGTCGCCAGCATTCGCCCCGCCCCCTTTTCGCCGTTCGACCAATCACAAGTGACACGAGCAGCAACGGCCATTTAAGTTCAGCCTTTTTTCTTTTTTTTCTTTTTTTTTTTTACGAAGCTACTCTGCGGCACGTGTCTACAAAACAAACCCCGACTTCGTTCGGCTGCTCTCGCTCGTCTCCCCGAGTGACACCCGAACGCAGCCCTTTCGGTCGACTTTGTGGACTGGAAATCACGTGATTCCAGCACCGAAAGAAAACTGCGAGAAGAGATTATGTCACCGTGATGCTGACCACAAGGCAAGTCATCCAGTGAACCATTAACTGACCACAGCTTGTATGCTTTTATGAGGCAAGTCCTGTTATTTACTCATACTCATATAAAAGTCCACATCGCTGTATTTGTAATGCAAGATGATAACACAACCGAGATAAACCGAACCGAACCCTTTCCCACCTTTATTGTGAAATTGAAACCTATGCAAAGAAGCAAAATCAGGAAAAAAATGACAAAAGCCTGACTTTTCCTACCATTTTAAAAGGGGAGCGCACTGACAGTAGTCTACACATTATTTACTCATTTTTTATAATAACCTTTACATTAGGTAAAACACAGTAGGGTTTCTTTATCATTCCTCCCATTCACTGTACTCATGAAACAGATTTGACATATACATTGTGTATACAGAGGTGTTCTCATAGTTTGCAGGTCTATGAAGGTCTTTGGTGTAAATGTTGTTGCAGTTCTCGCACATATTGGCTGGCGTGTGAATTATTTGAGGAGCTTCTCGGTCATAAAAAACAGCAGTTTAATCCCTTTGTAATGACCTTCAGGTGTGTGTGTGTGTTTTTTTTTTGTATTCCCCACAGGCTCAGCCTCACCCTTTGCACCTGTTCATTTCATCTCAGGCGTAAGCTTTAACGGTTACTTCTCACTGAAATTGCATTGAATTGTACTTTTTAAATACCGCACTGAAATTCTGCATACAATTACGTACAAAAGCAAAGAGTTTTAGGTACGATTAAGTGTGAAATAGGTCACGTTGCCCACGTCTGGTGTCAGGTTTACAGGCGGTGGAATCTAACAGAGGAGTTGACCGAGCAACAATACACTTTACAACTTTTGAAATCACTGCCTGGACTGAATATGAGTGTGGAGTCTGGCTCTGTGTGTCGGTTTTATTATCACTAGAAATTACAGTATTCAGTACTCCACCCAAGGCTCCATGAAGGAAATGAACAGAGTCGCAGGTAAACTTAGAATCGACGGTGATGTTAGAATCATCGTTACCAAACAATCGACCAGAAAAATCTTAATGATAACGTTAGAAAAAGTAAAGTTTACACACTTTGCAAATGCAGTAACTTAAACTAGAAAACTGAGGCGATATGAAGTGTTTCATCCCCACTGCACTATTCATTTTAAATAACATCAAATACGCCGTAGACTTTTATTCATGAGCTTTAATGTGAGTGTATGTGAGCCTTCCATGTGTTTGTTTTATGTTATTTATATATGATCATTTTCTACAATGAAGCTTTTTGAATCCTTGAATTAAAGACAGCGAAACTCGTGGCTCCTTCTTACAGTGTTTCGTATTCACCTGAAGTTACTGACATGGGTGAAACAGACCCTTAACCTACATTTAACAAACGCTGGCTCCTTCTTTTCTGTCTGAACTGTAATCAGAGGTTTGCGTCTTTATCGTTCCTGACAATGACTCAGCTCATATCTGGACTCCAAACACCAGCTAATGTTGTAATGCAAGCGCCTTGAATACTGTGTTGCCCTTTGTTCTTTCCTCTGTCTTATGAAATCCACACAGCGGTCACCAGTAAGATCCACTTCCAGTTCATATGGACAACGCATGCACACGTGTACACTCTGGAGTCCGGTTTGGGGTTAAACATTATAATAAATGATGCAACATCAGTCAGAACACACTGAATTTGTCTCATTAAAATACTGCAACGTGTCAGTATTTTATCATTATAAAACTGTCGATTGTAAACTGTTGTCATCGTAACGACTTTACTGGTCGTCATCAGTAAAATATCTACAAAACAATGGTTTAAGAAATAGTTACATGAACTCCTGAAAAGTCAAACACAAATTGTCAAGTTTGGTTGTGGTCGAAACTGTTGTAAAGAGGTTTTGATTCATCTTTGCGATCATTTAAGAGGCTGCAGTTTGATCTGCATTACACTATACCAAGAGGTGCGTCGTTACGTCGCAACACAACAATCATTTTCATCCGTGAGGTTTGAGGTTATTAACTTAAGTAAGTCCCGAATAAATTGAAAACTGTGCACGTGCCCCTTTTTTCTGTGTTCAGTGTTGTAAATCCATTACAGTAATACTTTGTTTTGCAGATAAAAGTCTGTAAATTGTATTTTAAATTACAGAGAAAGTTGATAGTATTATCAGTCAACAGGCCAATAAAATGATTAGTAATTTACTGATATGGAAATTGATTTCACTGTAGTAAAACAGAGAGAAATTAGCAGCTTCTCCAAGAACATGAAACAGATATACATCGTTTTTTTTTTTTTAGATTTATCAAAAATATAGACTATAAAGCTCTTCAGCCATCATCAAGGAGGTTTTTAAGTGATTTTTTTCTATAATTCTGGCCTCATTTTACAGCTATAATGACCAAATGATGTAACATCAACTAAAAAGAAAACTAAAGCGAGCATGTCTGTCTCCTAATAAACTATGGTGTTTAACTCAAGGCCGTAAAAATACCAAATACAAGTATATGAGTATTTGTTTTTCGTCTGCTGTCCCTTAGATCGCGGCATTGAAACGGTGCAACAGGAGCAACCATTGTTGCAAAAAAACCCAAACAATTAGATGAGGTCAAAGGCATGAGTTGACCTCTGCAGTGTCCACGGTTTACACAAAGACGCCGGTTGGGGGCGCTGAAAGGGCACAGAAAATGACAGGAAAGCTCGGATATGACAGTGAGAGTCAGCGTTTTTAGCTCTAGTTACTAAATTGACTTGAAAATAGCCTAGGAGTCACCATAGAGAAAATAAAATTCCCCCTGAGGAAAATAATTTGACATAAAAAATAAGGCCGGTGAAAAAAAAAAAAACAAAACAAAAGAAAAGTCTGTTCTATTTTTTACATTTCTTGTTTGTTTTGTTTTTTTTACAGAGGGATGCATAGAAAACTAGACATAGCAACACTGTAAAGAAATAAATTCAAATAATTTTGAAAGTTTTGATAAAGTCATGTTTACTTCTGCTCGGACTCACGAACTGTCTTTAGTTTTATGGCATCTTACTCGTTTAAAGGATGATTTTTTTTTTCTTCACCTTCGACTGATTCTTGGTGTGTGGATGTCCTACTTCTATTTGTTTTAATCCCCTCATTTATTTATTTATTTATTTTTTGGTACATCGTGCAGTTTGTTTAGGAATTCAATAAATAATGGTGTTCTTCGTCCGTTTTATTCATCGGTGCTTATCAAAAAAAAAAAAAAAAAGGACCCAAATAAACGAACTTATAATCTTCACATTTTATCTTATTCTGAAAAGAGCGTCATCACTGTTTTGTTGCTGCACACACACACACCGACACACACCGACACACACACACCTCCCTGGGTAAGGCTTCATCCTCATGTCGCGTCTCTCGGTGAGTTCCCATCACTTCGCTGTTTTCTGTTCAGTCTCTCCGTAGTTTTGTCTCGTTATATCGTGGTTGCACCTTTTCCGCAGCCCATACCTGCTCCTCCGTCTGCAGTGGCCCCTCTTCTTCTTCCTCCTCCTCCTCCTCCTCCTCCTCCTCCTCCTCTTCTTCTTCTTCTCACTCACCGCAGCTTTGCTCCGTGTTATTTACATGGGTCGCTCCGTGTCTCCTGCCCGTGTCTTTATTCAAGGGGCAGATCGCGGTTTGTGCTGCGGAATGACTCTGAATGACAGGATACATGGAGATAACACAAGCCTGTGACAAACTTGTGCAAGGTAAGGAAGAAATGTGTCCACTCACATGGACTGTACACACGTAGAAACTACCATTCTTATTATAAGACCACCCTCTTATAATATACATTAAGAGTTGTGCATCTTATTTAAAGGCTACACTCCCAGCTTTGTGTTGCTCACCTGAGATTTTCTGCTAAGGAGACCAATCACAGGAGATTTACCTGCTGCTGCTGCTGCTTACACCTTACATTTAAATTGCTTGTTTGAGCAGAAAAGAAACAAGACACCAGTCTGCCTTGTTTGTTGCCTCAGATGTAACACCATGGTACCTATCAGTGCACACTCTGACTAATCCTCCACCACACTGGCTTCCTGCACTCCCACGGCGACACACTGTGAAATACCCTACACTTTTCAGCGTCCTAGTTGAATGAGGATTCTACGCGTGCATTTTAGGGAAACCCTCGGGGACGTCCCAGGGGAAGATGGCATTCTGGAGGAGAAAAGCTCACATCGGTAAGTGCAAAAAAATGTTCTTTGGGGTTTAAACAGATTTAAGGGAGAGCGACGGAGGAATTGTGTTCGGCGTGAAAGGTAGCCGTGAGTTGCAGAAGTCATCTCATATTTACTTTTCAAAGGCACCTAAGAAACACTGAACTCTTCATCCTGTCCTGCTGCAGTACTGGCTCAGGGAGATGAAATGAAACTGTATAGCTTCTCTCTCTCTCTCTCTGGGCATGTGGAGTGTTTGTGTTTTGTTTATTTGTATTCAGTATCTCAGAATAAGTCGACCTTTTGCCTTATTGTTCCAGGAATAAAAGCAAGTGCTTTTCCATTTTATAAGCAATATATACATATAGATATATATTTGAACAATGTTGTCACTGCTTAATGTAATATAGGTAATACATGATCATCTAAAAGCTTCCTGTACTGATGCAAGACCCAGAGGAAATATGGTTTGGAAATGATTCCTGAAGTATTCATGAATCATTTCACTGTAACAAAACACCAGCTCATATTATAAGCTGCTCGGATACGCAGGTTGAGTAAGAGTCTGCTGAAGTTTGCCGTGATGCTGCAGAGGCAATATTGCATAAACACCGCTTTTAATTAAATGTTTAAACAGACCGAAGCCGTTTTTAATAATTGACTTTAACAGTAACTGATAGGAGGACGAGGCCGGTCTGTTGTGTGAGGTCTGTCCTGTTGCAGCTCAGTGTGTGTGTGTGTGTGTGTGTGTGTGTGTTGTCGGTCTCTCGGGTGATTTCTGCATAATTCAGCAAGGATTTAACCCTGTTTGAAACAACACGTCTAGCCGTGTGTTGCTTCAGGCCCTTATCTCTTATCATCTCGCATCACGCAATCAAACCCATGAAGTAGACTCACCTTAAGGGATGTAATTTGAGACCTTTACCTCCCTTTGCTGGGCACATCAAACATATAAAGATATGATTATACTGAAACCATGCTGCTAGATATGATATGATCGATACTGTGCGTAAGAAAAGGAAGGAAGCAGCAGATCGGTAGCATCTTAGGGGATGTTAATGCTGTGGTAGTAAATAAGAGATGTGACTTTCAGTGGTTACGGAGAAAATGTGAGATAAAGTGTACTGCTTCACTCAAGGAAATTAAATCTGTATTGTAAAGAGAGAGATGTTACTTTAACCAGACCAGGAGGAATGAGCCAAATGTACTGTTGAAGTCGAGAAAAAAGTTCAAGATAATGGTCTAATTCAAATATGATGTTTTTGTGATGTTTATTTTTCTGTTTAAATTTCTAGTGCTTTCTAATTAGTTACTGTTTAAAAGGGATTATGTTTGTCATTTTATATCTCATTCTCACCTGAGTCTTTTCTAATAATCTTGTGTCTCTGACTGTAGAGAAGGAACGTCATGTGAAAGCCAACGCACGGGACTACAACGACAAGTTCTCATATGCAGTAAGTAGAAGTTAAAGGGTTCAGATTGTGATATTTAGTGACACAGTGGTGAAGTTGACGCTTGCATCTCCAGCTGAATACCCCACCCCGCTCCACCCACGGCTAAGGTGGCTGTAAAAAAACACAGTGAGCGTACAGTACCTCCGGTCCACACTCAGACATAGTAGGTGACAGTAATGTACCTTAACGCTGGACGCCACTCACTGTAAAAGAGAAATAAGGCAAAGAAGAGGAAGTCCCTTCTGAGCTACTGTAGAAACATGATGGCACGACATGGCGGACTCATGAAAACACAATTATGAATACTATATATATTCCATTTCTGCATTTAGATCCTCCTGTATTTCCCTAAGTCTTACAAACTCAAACTTCAGAATATAATCAGCTTCACATTGCATATGACGTCAGGCTGCATTTTTAGGGTTTAATGCTATTAATTAAATGTTAAACATATCATTCTTCAGGACAATCGCATCAAAACCTCAAAATACAACGTCTTTACCTTCCTGCCCATCAATCTGTTCGAGCAGTTCCAGAGGGTAGCGAACGCTTACTTCTTAGTGCTGTTGATCCTGCAGGTAAGAGAAACCGTGTTTATGGGTAAAATCCGTCACATATATTTTCATTAGTTATTTACCGAGAGAGAGAGTTAACTAACCTGACCTTTTTATACAGGTAATTCCAGCAATATCCTCACTGTCCTGGTTCACAACCATTGTGCCTTTGGTGTTGGTGCTGGCAATCACTGCGGTTAAAGACGCCACGGACGACTATGTGAGTTCAAATCCGTTGTTTTTAAAAGCAACTCTGAGAGCTCCTCTTTTACATTACATTTTTACATTTTTACATTTCAGTTCCGTCATAAAAGTGACCAACGAGTCAACAACCGCCAGTCTCAGGTTCTCATCCGAGGGAGGTAAGTAACACTGCGTTCATCTGTGTTTTTCATTAAGATGCTTTTTTTTGAACGGCTGAAAAGACAAATCACGTGCACAGAACAGTTGCACACGGTGGAGTCAGTTCATTTATCAGGTTTTGTGTTTCTTATTTCCCAGCTTGCAAAATGAGAAATGGATGAACGTTCAAGTCGGGGATATCATCAAACTAGAGAATAATCAGTTTGTTGCTGTGAGTAAAACGTGCGGCTGTGAGAGCAATTCAGAAACTTTGAGACAAATACATTGTTACAGTACTATACTAATGAAACATCTGTTTGATACAAAGACAATAATTGTTAGAGGAGGTAAAACAGTGTCTTTGTGGACATTCAGAGGTAGCCCAGTGCTCTTGCAAGTTCAGTGGTGCAGCCATTGATTTATTGCCTTTCCTCACCGCTGAATGTTTCGTATTGCTTTTACACACAGGCCGACATCCTCCTTCTCTGTAGTAGTGAACCCTATGGATTGTGCTATATCGAGACTGCAGAGCTCGATGGGTAAGTGCTGCACTGGTTGTGTAAAGTAAAGCTGAAGAAATGCAAGACAGACAAACGTGACATAGGCTGAAACTTGTAGTGGTTCTGGAAAACATTGAAAATGAACTTGACTTATTTAGGTTTAACAGTCTCACAGAAGGCTCATTTCTGTGTACGTGATATTTCCACTTCTCCGACAGAGAAACGAATCTCAAAGTTCGCCAGGCTCTGACCGTCACCTCAGATTTAGGGGACGTTTCAAAACTAATGGACTTTGACGGTGAGGTGACGCTCGCATGTTTGTTTATTTTGAAAATCTGTGTGAGATCGTGTTTGCTCGTTCGCTCTTGCAGCTGTTTGTTAAATCCCTTTTCAATGTGTTCCTCAGGAGAAGTCATTTGTGAGCCACCAAACAACAAGCTAGACAAATTTACAGGAACTTTGTTCTGGAGAGACAATAAATACCCCCTAGATAATGAGAAAATGTTGCTGCGAGGTTGTGTCCTCAGAAACACTGAGTGGTGCTTTGGGATGGTAATCTTTGCAGGTAAAATCATTGGCCTTGTGTGTTGACTTTTCTTCATTTTCTCTGACCAGCTCATTTATAACCCGCCCCAGTTTTGTCAATATTCCTCCAGCGCTTAAAACTGTTCCTCCTCATTCCAACAGGGTTACAAACCAAACTGATGCAGAACTGCGGAAGGACCACGTTTAAAAGGACAAGCATTGACAAATTGATGAACACTTTAGTTTTGTGGGTAAGTATTTTGTTGATTTACAAATTACACTTAAGATATTATTGCTGAGGAAACGTTTTGCATAACTCAGGAAACGTTTCTGCACGTTCCATAATAACCTTTCAGTGTATTGTGATTCAAGCGGCCTGTGAGGAAACAGGGCTTCTGCACCTCGTCTTCGCTCTTCTGTTCTCTTTTTGGCCAATCACAGATCTTTACAGCAAGGGGGGGGGGGTTACAAACAGGTGATTGACATCTGTCATGACCAATCACTGTCAGGACTCCATGTACAATACGTTTACTGCACAGAATATGCGATTCATCGTAGAAGCAACATGGCAGCTCCTCTACCTGTGACTTCACTTTCCCATATCGGCACGAAACGTCATTGCGTCGTCCATCTTTTTTTTTCAGTCTTTTTCCTGCCTAGTGTAGCTTTAAGTCACAAATCCAAACAATTTTATCTTTAAGCTGTACGTTCCCGCAAAAGATCCTTAAAGGCCCCGCAAACCCGTTTCTGTTTCCTGTTTTCTGGATAATGTCACCTCCACACTCTCTCTATAAATACACATTTTACATTGCAGATCTTTGCCTTCCTCATTTGTATGGGAGTTATTTTGGCCATTGGAAACACTGTGTGGGAAAGTTGGATTGGCAGAAACTTCCAGGTGTTTTTGCCTTGGGATGAGTTTCAGAGCAGTGCTGTTTTCTCTGGATTCCTCACCTTCTGGTCTTACGTTATCATCCTTAACACCGTTGTGCCCATCTCCCTGTATGTCAGGTAAGGACATACGAATGAACATGTGTATTCATATACTTCCATTGTCGAGTAATCTGTTGCCAGCTTTGAATTCTGTTCATTCCTGTGTAAAGTTATTCTGAACAGAAACATGTACAGTCTCTGGTAAATCTTTCAGCGTGGAGGTTCTGCGACTCGGTCACAGTTACTTCATCAACTGGGACCGGAAGATGTACTTCAGCCCGATGAACACCGCGGCTGAAGCTCGGACCACCACGCTCAACGAGGAGCTGGGCCAGGTCGAGTTCATCTTCTCTGACAAGACGGGGACCCTCACCCAGAACATCATGGTGTTCAGCAAGTGCTCCATTAACGGACAGACGTACGGTATGAAGGTGGCACTCTGTAGGGTTGAACTGATCTATTAGTGTGCCAATGTCGGCCTTGTATTTCATATGTAACAACCTTTAAATGAGACACACTGACATCACTGACTAATTCAACGAAAGAACAAGGGAAACAACCACATGTTTTTAGGTTTTCTATGTTTGTTTCTGTGTCTCTCTTCTATATATCTATCTAATATCTAAAAAGACAGACAGCTCCACTCCACTGATGGATTACCTCCTTTATTGGTTTCTATTTTTCTGTTGTGAATGTCCTTACCATTGATTAATTGTAACATTACTTTCCCTTTTCCTCTCATAGGTGATGTCTATGATGAATTTGACCAAAAGGTGGAAATTACAGAGGCAAGTAAGATTTCTTCACTCTAACTGTACTCTTAACAACATAACATTCATGATGTTGGTCCATGTTTCCGCAGAAAACAGCCTGTGTGGACTTTTCCTTCAATCCTCTGTGTGACAGAAGGTTTAAGTTTTATGACGGCAGCCTGGTCGAAGCCATAAAATTAGAGGATGCGGCAGTGCATGAGTTCTTCCGACTGCTGGCTTTGTGCCACACTGTCATGCCAGAGGAGAAAAGTGAAGGTAACCTACGCTAACTGAGAGGAATCACTGGATTTAATCAAAGAGGTTTCTGATTGATGTTTCTGTTAACACGAAGGACATTTGGTGTACCAGGCCCAGTCACCTGACGAGGGAGCGCTGGTCACCGCGGCACGAAACTTTGGCTTTGTCTTCCGGACCCGAACCCCAGAGACCATCACGCTGTATGAGATGGGACACGCTGCCACCTACCAGCTGCTAGCCATACTGGACTTCAACAACGTGCGCAAGAGAATGAGTGTCATTGGTTAGGTCTTCACTTATAAAAGCAATGCTCCCAACTAGTTCACTATTAGTCTGCATGACATTATATGAACTATAAACATATGAATGAACATGTTCCTCCAACAGAGTCATCATTACTCTCATTTAATAACATGATACTTTAATAACAGTCACAGACGTCATAGATAGATAGTCATAGATGGATGATGAGCTCATGTAACCAGTGAATCTTTTGTGGCCAAGTGTAATTATCACCACAACGGGTTAGACAATATGTTGTTGGTATATTGCAGCTTCAGTATTCCTAAAAATGATCCCAAAACTCAAATGTGTATGATATTATTTTAATGTGTAGACTGTTTTGAACGTGAGCAGAAATCCTGCTGAAACACACGAGCTAATGAAGTCCAGGGGTTTTATGACTTAAATGAATTTGCTGTAACTTAAACGTAAATGTTTTATTATTGAAACACACAAAACAGACAGAAGCGTAAATTATGCCTATGTGTGTGTGTGTGTGTGTGAACTCAGCAGGGATATTAATAAAGGAAACAAGAGAATAAATATTTGAAAGTATTACAAAAGTCAATTATGTTTTAAATTAACACCCGGTGCCTATGATAACTATAACAAATGTTTGACACTAATAATGGGGGGGGGCTTCCCTAATCAATGTTCAAATGAAACGTACGCCCATGAAACCATTATAAATCTTTATGTGTTTGCTCTGTTTTTATAGTGAGAAACCCACAAGGACAGATCAAACTTTACTGCAAAGGAGCTGACACGATTATCTTTGAACGTCTGCATCCGTCCAGCGAAGACCTCATGTTCACCACCTCAGAACACCTCAGCGTAAGTGTTACTTGATTACATACTATTTACACAGTAACAGTGGCACTGAATGCTTTTTAAATAGAGTACATGCATTATACGTCCATATTTTTAGACGTACAAAATCAATAATCCTGACTAGGTTACCGAGCACATCGATATGTTACATAATACTGATGATTCCTGATGCAGTGTCATCAGATGTGGGTAATGTGTCGATGTTGGTTTTGTCAAAATGTCACAAATGTGACTGTTTTTAAATTCTACTGAAAATATGCAGTTTGAGTTTTCACTGACCTACAATATGTCACAGTTATAAACACAAACATCACACAAACAAAGCGTACTGAATCCCTCATTACAGCTGTCTTTTTTCATTCTTTTTCCAACTATTTTTCCTTGCAGGAATTTGCGGGAGAGGGGCTTCGGACATTAGCTCTGGCTTACAAAGATCTGGATGAAGATTATTTTGAGGTTTGGATGAAGAAGCTCCTGTTCGTCAGCACTGTAATTGAGAACCGTGAGGATCAGCTGGCTGTTCTCTACGAGGAGATCGAACAAGACTTGACGGTAAAATTGACATCCTTTCATTTACATCTTCGAACCAATCAAACTCATTGAGCCGCAGATTTGTTGTTGTCTTCGTTGAAGCTCTTAGGAGCCACAGCGATAGAGGATAAACTTCAGGAAGGAGTACCTGAAACTATCGCCTGCCTAAATCTAGCCGACATCAAGATCTGGGTCCTCACAGGAGACAAACTGGGTAACTTTACCGCCTAGTTCACCTGAATTATCCAGGAATACTGATTCTTTAATAAGTGCATACGTATTTAGAAGTTACTTTGCAGTAAATTGAATTATGACATTTTCAGAGACAGCAATGAACATTGGCTACTCCTGCAACATGCTGCGAGACGACATGAACGAGGTGTTTGTGATCTCCGGCCACACGCTGCTCGAGGTGCAACAGCAGCTCAGGTGAAACACTCTGCATTTTCTGTTTTACGTCGTCTTACACAAGATGTCTATATTTTTACAACAACCCAAATTTGATTTCAAACATCTGGAAAAGTCGGTACCTGTAAGTGATGTTTTGTTCTGCTGTCATTTATACACAGGAGTAAGACATTTGAAAAACATCACTGGTGGAAAGTATTTAGATCCTTCAGTTAATTATTAATGCTGAAACATGAGTGCTGTCGCAGCATGTTACTGTAGTTTTATGCTACTTTATATCCAGGGTTATTTACAGGGACACCAGATAAATCTTTGTTGAAATGAAACCGTGTGAGAAAAATGACAATTTGGTGAAGCTGTTAATGACACATAGACATCTGAAATGTGAGGCGACTACACACTGTTTCATCAGGAGACAAAATCTTTGACAATGTGTTGAATTTTAGAAGCTTGTTGTATTATCTATTGTGTAACATCTCCATCTTAAAAACTGAAAAATAAATGTTTTGAAGTCAAATCAAGGCAGAAAAACAAAAACTGTCCAGTTTATTCATAATGAAAGTCCGTAGTGTTGGTAGCACTCTGATAATGTTAAAAATCGTTTGTTAAATTACTGACAAGTCAGTGTGTTTCAGCTCAGGGCATAAGATCCAATGAAAACAGGTTCTCTGTGTAAAACTTGTCGAGTTGTCATGTGACACTTATCATGTGACGTTACTGTAATTACTGTACATCTGGAAAAAAACACATACTACAACCTCACACGTGCAGAAGATCAAAATGCGATTTAAATCACAAGATGAGCCAGAAACAAGCCAACTACCTCCAAGCAGTAAATGTACTTTTGACTTTTCACCACCGAAAAACATGCTGGAGATGTTTACTGGTTTACTTCTGTCTTCAGGAGCGCAAAGGAGCACATGCTCGGCCTGAGTCGAGTGAGCAGTGCAGGAGACGTCGAGAAGACAGACGCATTTGTAGAGGATTCTGCGTTTGAAGAAACTATCATAGCAGAGTACGCCTTGGTCATCAATGGACACAGTCTGGTAAGATACTAAAACATTTTACTCTAAATGTTGCACCTGCCTTCCCAAACTCAGGGTCGGGACCCAAAATGAGTCACGGAGCCATTTTCATTTCGTTTCCAATTGGCAGAGTAAAATACATGGCAGTAATATGATATGTGAATTCATTTTCCCAATTAAAATAGAAGAGGAGTTTATAAATGTTGGCCTCAGCAAAGCCATATGAAACGCAGAGGAGAGACTCAGTCGTAAAAGACATGACAAAAACGACGTAGAAGATCTAACAAAACGAAAATGACTTAACGTGACAAAATAAAAAAGCTAAACGTAACAAGACAAAAAAACAAGGTAATGAAGATGAAAATGACGCAAAAGAAATAACAAAAATTACGTAAAAGATGAAACAAGACAAAATCAGCGTAAAAAGTCAAAAACGACACAATGACGGAAACGTAAACTGTGACAAGAAGAAGAAGGTGGCAAAGACGAAAACGACGCAAAAGACGTAACAAGACGAGTCACGTCGTGTTCGTTAGCATTTGGATTGTTGTTTCAAGTGACATATTTTTGTAATTTTGGATCCCAAGGAGACATAAAGGTAATTTTAAGTTTGGGAACCACTGCTGTATGCAAAGCCCTCTGTCATGTTTGTTTGTTTTCTTTCATGCACGTTTTTATTTTCGTCCTGCTGCCTGCAGGTTTAACTTTGTTAAACAGTGGCTGCGTCGTCGCCTGCTGAATGTGGTGTTTTTTTCTGTCCCAGCTGCTTTCTGTGGTGGATGTTTAATGAGCAGAGAGCCGCTGTGCTGCCGAGGGCCCCCGGCTCTATTACAGGTTTTCATTAACATCCATTTCCTCACAGAGGGGCTGCTCCCTCGCTGCGCCTCGAGCGCCGCGCATGATGTACACAACTCTGAGCAAATGTTGCACTGAGCTGTTGCTTGGTGTCGGCTCCGCAGGGGGTTGATGTTATAGGTTGATAATAATGGGTTTAACGGGTGTGTTGTCTGTGTTTCTCCTGCAGGCTCACGCTCTGGAGCCGCAGCTGAAGCACGTCTTACTGGATGTGGCCTGTTTGTGTAAAACGGTCATCTGCTGCCGGGTCACTCCGATGCAGAAAGCGCAGGTGGTGGAGCTGGTGAAGACGCACAAGAGGGCCGTCACTCTGGCCGTTGGAGACGGAGCCAATGACGTCAGCATGATCAAGAGTAAGTCTGTACGACACAGAAACAGTGCAGCAGAGACTCTGTTGTGTCATTAAGCAAGAAAATGACACTAAATCATCGAGTGAAGTGTGAAGATCGATACCGTTTGCACAATTGAAAGAAGAGCGTTTTCCTTCCAGAGTGTTTTATTATTTCACATTGACCCAGTCATTTTCTCTCATACACTCTAAGGTTATACTAATAGTTTTGCACGTTTCAGTTGTTTTAACTTGTATTTCACTGTGACTTTTTTGTTGTCAATTTGAGTTTAGTTAGTTTTTAAAGAGGGCTTGCTGCTTTAATTTTGTTTGCATTTTTTGTAAATGCTTAGTTTTAGCTTAGTTTTTTTATTTACTTTTGATCCACTCTGCGTATCTCCTTCTCAGCTGCTCACATTGGTGTTGGCATCAGCGGTCAGGAGGGGATGCAGGCGGTTCTGGCGTCAGACTACTCCTTCGCTCAGTTTCGTTACCTGCAGAGGCTCCTGCTGGTGCACGGACGCTGGTCCTATTTCCGCATGTGTAATTTCTTGTGTCACTTCTTCTACAAGAACTTTGCCTTCACCTTGGTTCACTTCTGGTACGGTTTCTTCTGCGGTTTCTCGGCTCAGGTGAGAATGCTACGAGGTCTGCATGTTTTATAACGTCTCCACCGTTTGTGTTGTGCTAATAATAATAACTGTCCTCTTTCCATAGACTGTTTATGACCAGTGGTTCATTACTCTCTTCAACATAGTCTACACATCTTTGCCGGTGTTGGCGATGGGACTTTTTGATCAGGTAATAATGGTGAATATATGATCATAATACAACACTGACTTATCTTAATTTATTTTTCTTTACTTCTGAGCCATCTCATACTTTCTTATTTGGTGTTTTTTTTTTTCAAGATACTGTCAAGTCATACAGGTGAATATTTTTGTTGACTTTTGTACTCTGTCATGACTGGACTTCTAGATGCTTAAAGTATCCTAATTTTCACTAACCAACACTAAATTTACAGTATGTGTGATTATAACCCCTAACCTGATCAATCCATGTTAATATACAACGATAATAATGTCTATTTATCATCCACCACAAAGCCACCGTCAAGGACTTAACTATCTCATCACTACCATTTTATTAAATATTACCACTTATAGATCACATAACACTCATTACATGTATTTTTTTTCTTGCAGGACGTCAACGACCAGAACAGCCTACGTTACCCAAGTCTTTACAAACCCGGGCAACAAAACCTCCTCTTCAACAAACGGCAGTTTTTCCTGTGCACACTGCAGGGGATGGGCACGTCGTTCCTTCTCTTCTTTATTCCTTACGGAGCCTTTTCTGTTATGGTGAAAGAGGATGGCTCCCACTTTTCTGATCAACAAGCGTTTGCTGTCACCATAGCAACATCCTTGGTCATTGTCGTAAGTGTTCAGGTAAGAATGGGAATAAGAAAAAACCCAGGTTACACATCCCCGCTGGTTTAAACGTTTACACTACACAGTAAATAGATTCACGATTCTCTGTCTCCAGATTGGACTTGACACTCACTACTGGACGGCTGTCAATCACCTCTTCATATGGGGGAGCGTGACGGTGTATTTTGCCATATTATTTGCAATGCAAAGTAATGGCATATTTGGCATCTTTCCGAGTAATTTTCCATTTATTGGTGAGTTTGCCTCAGTGTTTACAATACAATAAGAGTAGTCTTAAAAAGGATTTATGAAAAGTTTATGACCTGGTTGTAAACACTTTACATAATCATTAATAAACTATTAATGATCACAGAAAATCATAGAAAAAGAGGGCACTACTGACCAGATGCTTGTCAAATACTGAGCCCATTGGCTACTGAGCTTCCGTTGACTTCTGCACCAGGCAGCGTTTATACCAGTCAGCTTCATCTGATACTTGTTAATAAGTTAGGAGGTTTTACCAGCCGCCGGCATGTCTTAATACTCAGAAATCCAGGTGTATTGTATATCAAATTGACACATTAATAGACTAAAGCTTTACACCTCACAATTAGTCGTCAATTTGTCAATTCTAACTTTGTAGGAGCTCATTAATAAATACCAACGTTTCACACTTTATAATAAGGTTCCCTTTTGCTGGTTATAAATGGTAGTGACTCATTAGTAAATGGTTTCACATGCTGATTGAAAATCGAAACAAGGTAAAGTGAAGAGATTTAACGGAATAGAAAAACAATAACTTGATCTTTACCATATCTAATAATATATAATATAGCCTGTATCGATGTATGGAAACTGTGTTATAACTTCTTTGTAATTGTTTATTAATGACTTATAAAGTGTGTTCAATCTAATTGATGACCTATTATAAAATGTTTAAAGATATATAATACATTTTGATGTGTCTGTCCTCAGGCACAGCCCGTAACTGTCTCTCAGAGAAGAGTGTATGGCTGGTTATTCTGCTCACCACTGTGGTGTGTGTTGTTCCTGGCTTAGTGGTCAGTTTCCTGAGAGTCGACCTCTTCCCAACTCTAACAGACAAGGTGCGACAACATTTAATCATATGCAGTGTTTGCGTAACTCGTAACACTTCATGAACATCCTCACATGGCTGTAATTCAACAGGTCCGATATCTGCAACAATCCAGGAAGAGACAAGGACCTCAGGAGCAGAATCTGAGGCGAGTCCGCAGGACCAGCTCCCGCCGGTCGGCCTACGCCTTCTCCCACCAGCAGGGCTACGGAGAACTAATCACCTCGGGCAAAAACATGAGGATGAGCGCGGTGTCTGCTGCTCGCTCTGCTGAACGGTCACCACACAGCTCCAACTGGATAGAAAATATGTTGAAGAGAAAGAACGAAGTT